>PVIC010000279.1:0-137852 GCA_004025085.1 Thryonomys swinderianus
CACAATGGTTGCACAAGTCTGCAATCCCACCAACAGTGTAGAAAGGTTCCTTTCTCCCCACAGCCACGCCAGCATTTATCGTTGTTAACCACATATTTTAACCAATACGTCTAAGATATTGTCAATGCAGAATCAGTATAAAATTATTATTATATTTTTTTTGAGACAGGGTCTCGCTTTGTAGTTCAGGCTGGCCCTGAGCTCACTATATAGCCCAGACAAGCCTCGAACTCAGCAGTCCTCCTGCCTCTGCCTCCTGAGTGTTGGGATGACAGGCGTGAGCTACCACACCCGGCACTGTGGTACGTGGTATTGATTGCTGGTGGGCATGAGTCACCACGCCCAGTGTTGTATGTGGTTACCAGGGATCAAACTCAGGACCTTACGCTTGTGAGGCAGGTGCCGGAACCACTGAGCTAAATCTCTGGCCCAGTATAAAATTATTAATGATATCTTTTACATCTGCTGTGTGTGTGTGTTCATCTGTACTAAGTCTTGGAAGTCTGCTATGCATTTTTTTTTTTTTTTGAGACAGGGTCTCGCTTTGTAGTTCAGGCTGGCCCTAAGCTCACTATGTAGCCCAGGCAAGCCTGGAACTCAGCAATCCTCCTGTCTCTGCCTCCCGAGTGCTGGGATTACAGGCGTGAGCCACCATGCCCAGTTGCCGTGCATTTTTGTTTAGACTTAGAACACTTATCAGAGTGAACTGGCCACATGTCTGGTGACAAAAGCCACATATGACCAGCAGAAGCCATGTTGGACAGTACAACCTTAAAGGAACTCTGGTTACTTTGTATGTTATCTCTGTTCACTTTCTTCACTTCACATCCACTGTTGTTTGTTACTTTGGAGGGGTTAGGGTATGACTTTGGAAGTAGATGAACTTAATTAAAATCTACTTTCTGCAGTGTGGTCTATGCGGAGACTTCAGGACCTCGGAATCCTTATGTGTGGGCCTAACATCTGGAGAGTTCCCATCTCAGGGTGTCGTGGGCGTGCCAGATGTTTGCTCTATAGGAAGTCAACATCAGGGTTAGCTATTGCTTGTTTGTTTAATGTTGGTCTTCCTGTCTGAGATATACACTTCTTGGTGACAGATGTGGTGTCTCCTTTGTTCACATTTGAATTTCCTGCACCTAGTTCACAGATGAGCCCCCTATATTTTTGTTGGATGAAGCAAATGGGTGGGTGGACAGAGGGGAAGTGGAGTTAGGGTTTCCAACATAGATTTCTCAGCTTGAGTTTGAAGTAAGAGCAGATCTCTTGGTCATGGAGAGAGAGTGTAGCAGGCAGAATAGAGGTGAGAAAATAAAGGCACGAGGGACCCCGTGTTAGTTGTAGGGGCAGCTCTGTTCAGTTAATGGCTCAAAGTTGAGGGAGCAGAAGCGGGAAGCACAGCTGAAGTGAAGCTGAAGAAGTACTGAAGCCAGACCGCAAGACCAGGAGCCACAGTGAGGCATTTGTGTTTTACTACACGGCTCATTGGGATGTGCTAAGGGTGGCAGCATGTGCTGTCATTTATAGATTTTTATTTCCTCATCCTTTTTTTTGAGACAGGGTCTTGCTTTGTAGTTCAGGCTGGCCCTGAGCTCACTATGTAGCCCAGGCAAGCCTCGAACTCAGCAATCCTCCTGCCACTGCTTCCTGAGTGCTGGGATTACAGGCGTGAGCCACCACGCCTGGTACTGTGGTATGTGGTATTGATGGCTGGTGGGTGTGAGTCACCATACCCAGCATTGTATGTGGTTACCAGGGAACGAACTCAGGACCTTGTGCTTGTGAGGCAGGTGCTGGAACCACTGAGCTAAATCTCCAGCCCAACCTCATACATTTTTTGTCCAGACCTGCTGGGCAAAGCAAAGGGGAAATGAAGTCGATGGGTGCGGATTAAGAAAAAGACAAAAAAAACAGGTAGGCTTGGGAGGACCTCTCAGTCAGTACCGAGCAGGCACTGCGTTTATTGATCAGGCTATATTTATACTGATTTAGAAGGGTAACATGACGTCAATAATGGTTACATATTATCTTATACATTTATCATTTGGTTGGTAGAAACAAAAACAGGTAGTCAAGAAATCAGTACATTTCTTAGGAACAAGAACAGAAACAAAATGATAACTATAAATATGATGATCATATGTCTGAAATCAATTTCTCAAAATTCAAACTATAATTCTCTTAAATCTTTTCCCTAACTCTAACTTCTTTATACTATTCTCTATTAATGCTTAACTTTCATCAAAATAAGACCAGAAGAACAAGTACATCCATCATATAGTAAATTAATTCTGCTAACTCTATTGAATTCTGTCCTAGCCTACATAGAAGCCGGAAGGAAAACAACACATGGCTAACTTGAGAAACAATGGTCAACGGGCCCAGTCAGAAATCACTGACTTAACTTTCCCAGTCAGGCATCCCAGTGCAGCAACCCCGAAGGGCGCAGGTCTATCTTGGGAGCTGGGCAGCTCCGTGTGAGTAGTGCAGACCTTTCAACTGCTAGTTGATGCAGCAACCAGTGCAGATCTCCAGGCCTGATAAGGGATTAGAGCAAAGCCTGCTCCCCACAATTTTTGAGCATTGTGTTGCTTTTCTTAGATGGTCCTTTCTGAAGTTTTGGTTTGCTTTCTTGTTTTGATGCTAGGGATAGAACCTAGGGCCGTGCGCACGCTAAGCACATGCTCTACTACCAAGCTACACCCCACAGCCCGAGATTTTATTATTTCAGTGTTACGCAGAGTTTGGGGAATGTAGAGCTTTCCTTCCTTCTGCTCTGACAGAGTTTAAACATCACTAGGTTGACCTGCTCTTGGGAGGATCGGATGATACTTCCCTGCCGTGTTCTCAGCAGCAAGGAAATTAGACGTCTGTCTTGAAAAGATGGTTCTGGCAGGAGGCAAAGCATTTCTTAGCAGCGAGGTGAGTCTGGTGGCTGAAGGAGCCCGTGACGGCTGTTGCCAAAGTGAAGATGAGGAGTGAGGAGCCATGAACTAGGAATGGCTGTGGGTGTGGAAAGATGGGAGAAGCGTGAGGCAACCTCACAGACAGGTCTTAGACAGGGCTCTCCTGTCCCAAGGGTGTCTAGTGAGTGTCTGCCAAATGCTAGACATGGCTGTAGGTTCTGGGGACATTTTAGTAAACAAAATAGATAGAAATCCTTGTTCCAAATTCACCACCCGTTTGGAAGCTGTGCAAACTTCCAGTCACCTGACCAAGAGTACGGCGCCAGGGTAACCAAAGACAAGATCTTTATTGTGTCAAGGGGCCTCAGCGTTCTTACCAGGCGGAGACACCGTCTCCTGAGCTTGCTGCTCTATATTGAATGCACAGCTGCTGGAAGGGGTGAGGGATGGCGTGGGGAACAGTGGGGTGCTCATAGGAACAGGGTCCTGGCAACGACGGAACAAGACATTCTAGTCAGAACAGCTCTTTGATTAATGGGAGATTTGTTTCTTCACGTGGATTAATTTCTGCCTCTGTAGAAGTTTTGTATGTGAATCATGTTGCTCTCAGCTGCAATATCGTCTTCCCATCCGAGACAGCACAGCATCATGGGTCGTGGAGACCTTCGCTCTAACCAGTGGCGGGGCCATCGTTTGTTCCCACAGCGCCCTGCTGGCTCTTTAAGGCAGCCATTGTGGGGTAAGAGGCAGCTCCAGGCTTTTAATATGAAAAGCCAGCCCGCTCAGGGTGGGCTCAGGGTGGGCTCAGGGTGGGCTCATCACCACCCGATGGAGGAGGAACGGGAGGGAACAGTCCGCGGAAGAGTCTGCTAGCTGATGACCACCGGTGCTCAGGCAGGAGGAGAGGGTGCGGCACGGGAGTCACACATTGATGGGAGGTGCTGGGCACAGACCTGAGGGAGGCCTGGCAGGGCTGGGAGGCTGCGTGGGGTGGGCACTCTGGACGGGGAGAGCTGTGTCCAGGCCCACGGAGAGGCCGCCTGGAGCACTGGAGCACGGGGTGAGCCGACAGCCTCCGCAGTGAGGTTGCAGCCGCCCTGGGCTGCGAGGGCGAGGAGACGTGTGTTACTTCCCTCCTCACGGAGACAGAACACCCGGCACCCAAACCTGAAAGGAGGAGGAGGTTTTTGGTTTAGGGTTTCAGAAGTTTCAGTCCATGGCACGGGTTCAAACAAACACTCACCACAGCGGGGCCCAGCAGAGGAGCGCTGCCTGTGTTATCGTGTCCGGAAGCAGCGGGACGAGGGAGGAGCCAGGGCTGGAGATACCTGCTTCCAGGCCACCCAGTGACCTCCCTCCAACCGGACCCCTCCTCCTAGCAGCACATTTAGCTGTGAACTCATCCACGGGTGAATCCGCTAGTGAGTATAGCACCCCATAGGCCAGGGACCGCCCACGCCCCACTCTGAGTGCAGGAGGATTTGCGGGCAGCTTTCTGGATCTGAGCCATAACAAGGCAGTGTGAATGGCATTGCACGGCTAGGCTGGGGAAGGCTTTGATGGCCATTTTAGACAGTTGGGTTTCACCCCGATGCAGTGGGGGGAGCACTGCCGATCCAGAGGGAGTGACAGACTATCCGAAGTTTCCAAAGCGCTGCTCTCGCCCGTGGGAGCAACAGTGGAAGACAGGAGGCTGGTGGAAGGTATCTGCATGTGGCAAGAGAGTGAGACAGCGGTGGGCAGGACCCAGGGGGAGGTTGGCCCAGGATGGGGCGTGGCCTCCACACAGACTTGCTGGTGAGGATTCTGGGTTGGCAAAAAGCAGTGGGGAATCGACAGTCTCTAGGTTCCTCATCTGGTTCTGTGTCTCATTTGGATAAGCTGAAATTCCAAACCAAATGTGAGGTGCAGCAGGAGGAGGAGGGGGTTTCGAGAGAGCTGACAGCCTTCGCTGTGGACCTTCTGCATGTGCGATGTCTGCAGGACATTGATGTGGGTGCCACACACCGGCTGTGAGTGCCATAGCGTGGCTCCAAAGTAGGGGCAGTTCGATATCGAGTTCATCTCAATCCTGGAGTAGAAGACAAAGCATTTGCTGGTCATGAAAACGGAAACGCCAAGGCCAAACACAAGCAAAGGGCCAGCAGAGTCAGCTTCGAGGACTATCTCTGTCTGTTTTGTGCTGTTACAACTGTAAATCTGGGGCTGCGTAACTTATAAAGAAAAGTCATGCATTTTCTTATGGCTGTGGAGACGGAAAGTCCCATATCAAAGTGCCAAGCTCTGGTGCGGCCTTTCTTGCTGTGTCCTCACGTGGCAACTGCTGGAAGCCCTTTCTATAGAAGCTTTAGTGCATGGCCAGGCCTCCCAGCCTCCATACTGTTCCAGTTGGGGTTATGTCTCCAACATGCAAATTTTGGGGGGCATCTTGGGACCACAGCAAGGACAGAAACAAGGAAGCAGGTGATAAAGACTTGCTGAACCTGTGGAGGGCAGCGGGGAGCTCACAGATGCTTAGGAAGACCCAGCAGCGATGGCCTGGGTCAGCAGGGCCTGCTTTCCTGCCCCTGACCACCAGCTGGGAGTGAACTCAGTGGAGGGAGAGGGGGGTTGCCTGGTGCGCGGGGGTGTGGATGAGGTCACTCAGGGACAGTGTGAGCCCTGGGAAGAATTATGTAAGCAAGGGCAGCAGCAGATTGGAGGAGAACGGCAGGGAGAGGGCCCGTGTTGCAGAGAGAGCTCTGACTTGTAGCCATCGAGAGCCAGTGGTGTCAGGTGGGGTGACCACTCTGGGCAGTGCATGAGACAACTAGAGAGAGAACCCTGTCCTCAGTGTCATTCAGCCTGGAGGGCTGGAGAAAGTCCAGTGCTTGATGTGAGCAGGTGCTTGATACATGGCTGTTTTATCTTCCTTGGTATTTAAAAATCAGGAGAGGGAGGAGAGAGGACATTGCAGGGAGAAGAGCAGTGGACTGTGTCAAAGGCGGAGTGAGAGGACAGAGCAGGAAAGCTGGAAGGAGCTCTGTGGGCATCGTCTGCCCAGAGTGGGTCTTTGTTCGAGCTGTCAAAGGTGTGGGCGTGGCAGGGTGTGCTGTGAGCCGGGGCCGGGCAGTGAGGTGTGGAGCTGGGTGGGAGCTCCTCTTGGTGTCTGAGAAGTCAGGGTGTTGTGGGCTCTGGGCACCAGGGCCTTGTGCCTTTGTGTGTTCTTTGGTTTTGGGCTGGGGGAGGGGGCTCTGGCCATGACTGTGTAGTGTGGGGTAGGCCTGGCAGAATGGTGGAGTTGGATAGCTTCACTTGTAGGGGAGCTCAGGTCCGATGGGCTCTGTCTGTAGGTAAATGGGGTCTCATCTGAGGGTAGGTGGGGCCTCAGTGGGCCTCAGGGACAGGGGATCTTGGGAAATCCTATGTTTGTTTATTTTCATGGTTTTTTTTTTTTTTTTTGAGGCAGAGTCTTGCTTTGTAGTTCGGGCTGGCTCTGAGCTTACTATGTAGCCTAGGCAAGCTTCGAACTCAGCAATCCTCCTGTCTCTGCCTCCCGAGTGCTGGGATTACAGGTGTGAGCCACCACGCCCGGCACTGTGGTATGTGGTATTGATGGCTGGTGGGCATGAGTCTCCACGCCCAGCATTGTATGTGGTTTCCGGGGATCAAACTCTGTACCTTGCGCTTGCAAGGCAGGTGCCGGAACCACTGAGCTAATCCTCCAGCCCTTGATGTTTTATTTTATGAGGCCATGTTCACAGCACATAATGATTACATTCATCGTGGGGTACATGGATGTGACATATCTTAGTTCTTTTCAGGTTTCCTTCCCTTCCCCTGTCTCTAGAGCTTCTTCTCACTTTCAAAAGATCTCCCTCTATGTTTCCTGTCATTCAGGTATTAGTTTGTTTTTTAAAATTATTTATACTTTGGGTTCTCACATAAAAGAAATCATGTGAGACATGTTAGCTAAACTGTATGTCTGATTTATTTCACTTATCATTATGGTTTCAAGGTGTAGCCATCTTACAACAGATAACTGAATTTTATCCTTCTTTATAGCAGGGCGGTCCTCATTGTCTGTAACACCTACGCTTTCTTTATCATTTACCTGTTGCTGGACATATACAGGCTGCTTCCAAGAACTTAGCCATTATGAACTATGCTGCAATAAACGCGAGTACCCACGTCTCATTGTAATATGCTGTCTGCTCTTTCAGGAAGATACCTAGGAGAGGACTAGCTGGGCCAAACAAAATTTCTAATTTTTGGTTTTGAGGAAGTTCTGTCCTGATTTTGATAGTAGTTGTACTAATTCACTTTCTCACTAACAAGATAGAAAGGCTCTATTTTTTTCCCCCATAACCTCACCAGCATTTGTTATTATTTAATTTCTTGATGATGGCCATTTTTTTCTGGAGTAAGATGGAATCTGAGTGTTGTTTTAATTTACCTTTTTCTAATCCCCAGTGACAGTGAACATTTTTCTTGTCTTTATTGGCCATTTATTTTTCTGGAAATGTCTGTTAATTTCAGATGCTCATTTTTTTGATTAGGCCTTTTATTTTGGGGGTCTGTTTTTAGCTCTTTATTCTAGATTTTTTTCTCACCTTGTAGGTGTCTCTTCACTCTGTGGGTTATTTCCTTTAAAGCCTGTTACACACCATAAAATTTACCCATTGAAAGTACATAGTGGCTTTTAGCATTTTCACACTTTGCACAACCTTCATTGTATGTTTTTAGGAGATTCCATTGCTCTCAGAAGCAGCCAATCAGTCATTCTCCATGCCTTCATCCCAGCCTCTCCCAGTCCCTGGTCTGATTTTGCCTCTGTGGATTTGTCTGTTCTGGACATTTCATACAGACTGTGAGGCCTTTTGTGACTGGCTTCATTCTTTTGAAGATTCGTCCATGTAGCATGTACCAGCTCTTGATTCCTTTTTATGGCTCGTGATATTCCACCTTCATGTATATGGGATGGTGTCGCTTAAGGGATGCGCTCCGGGGAACATGTCGTTAGCTGATAGAATGCAGCGCACAACTTGACATGATATCACTTGCTGATGGCCTGGGTTCTGAGACCATGAGGGCCAGAGAGTGCAGGATTAAATTAAGCAGAAATTTTAATTAAATGGACAGAAAATGTGGTCAAGAGACACAGGGAACTAAGATGTAGGAGGGAGCTGCAGGTGTGGCAGGGCACCCTGTTGTACAATGCACTTTTCACATATAAGTCAAAGCAGCACACTGTTAAGTAATGAGTATGGTAAAGTATGTAAACCACATAACCATTTAATATTGTCAGTTACTATGCACTGTATGTAAATGTATGTGCTATACTTTCACACAACTGGTAGTAGATATAGTTACACCAGGATCACCACAGTGAGAAATATATTGTCTATTGAGGTTATGATTGCTACCATGTCGTTAGGCGATTGGAATTTTCAGCTCCATTATAATCTAAAAGATCCCTACCTTATATGTGGTCTGTCTTTGACCTAAATATCATTATGCGGTGCCTGAATGCAGTACTTAAAAAAAAAATCCATTCATCAGTTAACTGCTATTTGGGTTGTTTCCATTTTTCAGCTGTTATGAATAATGCTGCTGTGACTGGTAACAGAGGAGTCTTGGTGTGGACATATGTTTTTATTTCTCTTAGTTATAGACCAAGGAATAGAATTGCTGGGTCATTTGGTAACTCTGTGATTAACTTTTTGAGGAGTTGCCAAACTATTTCCCGAAGTAGCTGCACCACGATTCCATTTCAGCAGCAGTGTGTCAGGGCTCCAATTTCTCCACATCCTTGCCAGTACTTGGCTTTGGCTTTTTCTTTCTTTTTCAAAAATAGTACTGGGGTTGAACCCAGGACTAGACAAGCATTCTGCCACTGAGCTACATTCCCAAATCTTTTTATTTGATTTTGAGATAGGCTTTTGCTTTGGATCCATTTTGAATTCGTTTTTCCTTGTGGTGTAGTTCAGAGTCTAATTCCATTATTTTGTCTGTGGATATACTGTTGACCTTGTTCCATTTAGTGTCTGGCAAAAATATCTTGGCGGGTGGGCTTAGTGGTTCCAGCACCTGCCTTGCAAGTGCAAGGTCCTGAGTTCGATCCTGGTGACCACATACAATGCTGGGCGTGGTGACTCGCTCCCACCAGCCATCAATACCACATACCACAATGCCAGGTGTGGTGGCTCACACCTGTAATCCCAGCACTCGAGAGGCAGAGGCAGGAGGATTGCTGAGTTCGAGGCTTGCCTGGGCTACATAGTGAGCTCAGAGCCAGCCTGAACTACAAAGCAAGACCCTGTCTCAAAAAAAAAAAAAAAAAATCTTAGGGGATGGCAGGGAACTAAGACAGAACATTGCCCGCAGCCTTGGAGAAGCGCTGGTGCCGAAACGCTGCCCTGGCAGAGAAGTTGGTGGATACAGGGTAAAGTGCTTTGATGTTTAGAGATCCTAGAGATCGCAGATGGAACAAGGACAGTGCGACAGCAAGGGCTTGAAGGAAGCAGCGAGAAACAGATTTGAGAAGAATGAGGGAGTGGCGCAAAAGGAATGGTAGAGTTCAAGAGTAGGGGAACGGAAACAAATCCAAGTGCTTTGAAGGTCCAAGGAATGGGTGTTGGGACCTTGTATTGCCAGCACTCTGCAGGGCTGATGCAGAACTACAAGAATGAGTCCCAACCTGGGGAATTTAGCAACTTAGGTAGACCCTGTCTTAAGATACAAAATAAAAGCATTGGGGATGTAGTTCAGTTTGAAGACCCTCCATCCGATCCTCAGTATAGGAGGGGGAGGGGGAGATGGGAAGGAATAAAAGCTCAAGGCACCAGCATTATCCCTGACATCTGCAGGATGAATCCTTCCTAGGTTTTACACACCATGCTGAGCCCCTGATGGCACCATCTCATTTAATCCTCATAAAAATTTACAGAGAAAAGTTGTGAATGTGGAACCAGCTGCCCAGCACCTATGTGACTGGTCAGCTTGCCCTTTCTGTGTAGGGTGGCGAGGCTTAGCAAACAGAAAAATATAAGACACCCAGTTAATTTTGAAGTTTAGATGAACATTAAGTAATTTTTTAGATCAGTATGAGTATGCACCATGCAATATTTGGGACATATTTTAAAAACTTATGTTTTGATTATTTAAAATTCAAACCTAATTAGGCATCCTATATATTGTCCAATAACAATTATTTCTATGACTATATTTCTAATTTAAGTTGTCTTATCACTTAAATTAGCAAAAGTGAAAATGGTGTCCAAGCTGCCCTACTTTGGGCTGTTGCAACAAACTGCCATAAAGTGGTTGAACAATTAATTACTCATTAATTTCTCATGATCCAGCATGGCAAGGTGATGGGGCCTTTTCCAGGCTGCAGAGAGTGATCTTGTTTCCCTCCATGGCCGAAAGAGTATGTGCTAATTTATGTTGTCTTTTCTTTCTTTCTCTCTATTCTCCTATTGGTTTAGTACACGATACCAATACACGGACTCCTCCTGGTGTCTGTCCTTATAGTAGTATACGATAGTTAAATTCATTTAGGGGAGTTGATCCCTCTCTTTTGTTATAAGGGTACTAATCCTATTCAAGGGAGGCTCTGGCATCATGCAGTGATGACCAACCAAAGTTCCGGCCAGTCAATGCCATCACTTTAGGGAATGGATTTCAACACAGGAAATGTAGGGACACAGACATCTTGTCCATGACATTAGGCTGACTGGGGATTAAATGTGTAGTGCAGTCATTGAGCATGAGCAGGTACACCATGTAAAAGCTCAACTGTTGTTTTCTGGTAATTCCTTTCCAATGGCCTGACAATTAAACTTAGTTCAGGTCCTTCTTGTTTCGAACCAAGAGTGGAATGAGACAAGCCAAAAATGGTGCCAAAAGTTTACTTGAAAGTGCAGAGTCATACCACTGCAAACGTGCTTGATCGTCTGTGAAAAGTGAGGAGTGAAAGGGTGAGGGAGAAATTGGCTCTGCAGTGCAAACTTGGGCAAACTGAAAGAGAAAAGAGCAAAAATAAAACTGGCCCAGGGACACAAAGTTGGCTACTGGGAAGAGTCACCATAGCGGACTCCTGGTGTCTGTCCTTATGTGTTGTCCACATTTTGGGAGAACCCATGAGAAGTTCTATACACAGGGCCCTGAGAGGTGGAGCTGTGTAGGTCCTGGGGTCCACTGTGTATCTCTTGCCCAGCCAGCCTACACTGTGCCTATCTCTGGTCTCACTGTTACCTCTGAAGTTGTGTGACCTTCTGGTCTTTTCCGAAGCCCGAACTCAATTCACAGAATGCAAGCCTAAGGATAGCAGTGCACAGTGTAAGAGGAAAATGCGGTGTTTGGGGCCTACTGGTGACTTATCAAATGCTGAGGTTTGCATTTTTGTTCCAGTGTTGAGGCCTATGGGTGTGTTTTATGAATTGGAGTGGAAAGTTGTTATTTATTTAGATGAGCTAATCAAGAAGACAGTACTAATTTGTCAACATTGCTTTGAAATGAATATGCCAGGACATAGAGCCAGCAGTCTGAGTCTACAACCACAGGACCAGCCCATCAGCACACGCTGTGGCACCACTGCAGCACTGGCACAGGATCGTGTTGTCTTCTCCCCCTCCACGTTGTCAGCTCTGGGGTAAAATGTTTTCACAAGTAGGTACGAGGCAGATAAGGCCTGAGCAGAGGGTTTAAAAGGGGTGGGGGGTTGATAGTGACTGAGCGGAGTCTGGAATTAAGCCTAAAAGGTCACAACAGAAACAAGAGAGACACTCGCGTGTAATAGAGATGCACGAAGGGCAGGATTGTGAGGCAGCCTGTGTGGAGGAGAAGTGGGAGGAAGGTGAGGGGAAGTCACAGTCTGATGTGGGCCGTCAGACTCCACTGGGCATGAGTAAGGGAATATCCAGGAGACTTCCTCTTGGAGCTGAGAAATGTGTCAGTGAAGGTGGTGATGCATAATAAAGATTTTTAATGGGATGTTTCTAATGCATGGCTTAAAGAAGTTTTGCTGGTCCTTTTTTTCTTTTCTTCAGTACTGGGGGACTCGACCCAGGGCTTCCTACTGAGCTACTGAGCTGCTGAGCTCAGTCTGGTGACCTCCTGCCTCAACTTACCAGGGTGCTAGAATACAGGTGTGTTGTCCTGTCATGGTCAGGTATGGTCTAGGTTCTTGTGTATGACAAGCCAAGAACTGCCAAGGAGATCCCAGTAGCAAGTGATGAGCAGCTACATTTATTTCACATTATGAGAAACTGAGCTCAGGCCAACTGCACAGAAAGAAAAATATGACACAGACAGAAAAATAGTGCTGGGTGAGAGGAAAGCCATCATTCTGTGCACAGGTGACAGCACACCCCCAATAAATCAGGTGTGGGAATTTAAACAACAAGCACTTTGACCCAGGTGCCTCCCTCTGAATCTCCAGGTGTGATTGCCAGGAATGACTGACAGGATGCTGAGTCATCCTAGGGCTTTTGACAGCCATGGCTGTCCCAGAAGTCACTCTGGTCTTCAGTAATGTCAGCCATGTAGTACAGATCTATGAACCCTGAATGAGACAAGTGTAGGGTGACATGAGTGAAAGCCAGGCTGGGAGTTCCAATCCACATGTGTTCTCCGAGGTCTCCTGGGGTTGTTATTTTCTATCTCTCTTGGAGGAAAGAAGGACTGTAGGGTGCTACCTGGAATTACTGTAAGGGGCAGAAGGGAGCGAGCCCTTTAGCACCACTGTTTCTGATTGAACCAGGTGTGGGCTATAGGAATGAGAGGAGGTAGCTCTTACATGATTACGTCATAGAGAGTCTCAGTGTGATTGCCTGAATATTTGCGTAATCAGCAAAATCATCTGTTTTGGGAGAGACCAAAGCATGGTCTTGGAGCTGCCTTTTGTTCTCTGGTGGAGGCTGGTTGGGCAGGGTGCCATGCCCACTATGGGAGCCCGGTAGGTTCCGAAGTGCAGGGTGAGTCAGCATGTGGTCTTAAGTGTCAGGCACTTGATATTATTTAGTCAATATTTTGTAGAAATTGGTTTGTGCCTTTTAAGCTTTAAAAAAGCTTTACATTATAAAATTAGACTTTATAGAAAAGTGGTAGAAATGGTACAGAATTTTTGTGTAATTTTCACCCACTTTCCCTAACTGATGGCATTTTACTACATCTATTTTATTATTCTTTCCCCTCCTCCATTGCCACACACCTGTGTATTCTTTCTGAATCACTGGAGAGCAAGTTGTAGGTATGATTCCCCATTACCTCATCATGCATTAAGGTGTAGTTCCTCAAGCATAAGAACAATATCATCATTACTAAAAGTAAAACCATCAAAATCAGAAAATCAACATCAATACAGTACTCCTTCTGATCCTCAGTCTCCATTCAAGTTTCTCTGCTTGTCTAATAGTGTCTTTTAGTGGGTCTGATATTCATAAGAGGATTTGTATTTAGTTGTCATGTCTTTTTGGTATCATTTAATCTGGAAAAATCCTTTTCTTGACTTACAAAATTCTGTCACTTAGTAAAGGTGACAGGTCACTTTTTTTTTTTTTGAAACAGGGTCTCACTTTGTAGTTCAGGCTGGCTCTGAGCTTATTATGTAGCCCAGGCAAGGCTCGAACTCAACAGTCCTCCTGCCCCCGCCTCCCAAGTGTTGGAATTACAGGTATGAGTCACCACGCCTGGGATTGTGATATGTGGTACCAGGGAATCAAACTCAGGACTTTGTGCTTGCCAGGCTGGAATCACTGAGCTAAACCTCTGGCACAGACAGGTCACTTATTTTATAGGCCATCTCTTCATTTGGATGTATCTCATGCTTTTGCATGACTCAGATACTTTTTAAAAAGATTATAACTAAAGTGCTCTTGTGTCTTGTTGTGGAACATATCATGAGGTATATGATGCTCATTTGTTCTATTACTACTTTGATCAGTTGGTAAAGATGGTGGCTGCCAGATGTATCACTGAAAAAATCCACTGCTGTGTCCTTCCTCAAGGACCTCAAGGGCGACAGCTTCCATTCCCCTTTTGCAGCCACATCTATAGCCAAGACTCTAGCTTTACAGCCACTCTCCATGGCCGTGTGTCCTGGACATGGGGATTACCAGTGCAGCAATTGCATCTGTTAACCTAACCTACTGCCAAGAGGGATTTCCTCTACCATGAGTGCCCTTTGTGGACAGAAAAGCGATCATGAGGACCCCGGTATTCTTTACCACTACTGTCTTGGCCACTGAGTATCCCCTGGTTTTGCTGATCCTAACAGACGAGGCTCCACACAACACATCCCTGTACTCTTCCCACAGCCATCACTCCCAAGTGTAACCTTGGGGCAGGAGCTGCCAAAGCCCACACCAATGACTTCACATCCACTTGTAGATAAAGGTCTTTCCTATCAAAGCCAGTCTGTAAAGACTGATCTTTCAAATGTATGGGCATCAGTACCATCAGAAATATGAAAAGCCAATGAAATTTGATAACATCAAAGGAACATAGCAATTTTCCAACAGCTGACTCCCCAGTAAAGGAGACCCATGTGTTGTCTGCAAAAGAATTTCAAATAGTTGTTTTAGGGAAGAGGAATGAGCTATAAAAGAACGTGATTAGACAATTCAGTGAAGTCAGGAAAACAATACAAGAACAGAATAAGAAGTTCAATGAAGAGATAGAAATCACTAAAAAAGCAGGAAGCCCAAACATATTTGGAGCTGAAGACCTAAGCCCTGAACAGGTGACTCGAATCAACTCAAAACACAAGTCTGTGAACTCAAAGACAAACCATTTGACATCATCCAGTCAGAGAAGAAAAAGAAGAAAGAATGAAAGAGGGTGAGGAAACCTATGGGATTTATTGGACACAACCCAAGGAATCAATATTGCAGCATAGGAGTCTCGAAGATGAAAGAGAAATAATAGCAGGAAACAAAGATACAATGACTGAAAAGTTGAAAACTGAAATGGACTTCTAGAAACTTAAAGGTCTCCAAATAGGACAAATCCAAAGAAATCTAACCCAAGCCATTGTCTAACCAAATGGTCAAAGTCAAGGACAAAGAGAGAATTTTGAAAGCAGCAGGGAAAAAGGCCTTGATACACAAGGGAGTCTCCTTAATACTCTCAGCATTTTGGGTTTTCACAGCAGAAACACAGCAGTCAGGACAGAGTGGGTATAAAATTCAAAGTTCTGGAAGGAAAAAAATCCCTACATCTAGAGCACTACAGTAGACAAAGGTATCTACTAGAAATGAAGGGGAGCCCAAAGCTGTGATCTCCAAGGGAATTCATCTCTAGTACAGCTTTACAACTGGAGAAGCTGGAAAATGAAAAGCAAAACAGTGAAGAAGAGGCTTGTCACTATGAGGTCTGGTTTAAGGAAATATTTTCTGAAGGTTTCACTTCATAGAAGTGAAAAACATGCTGGATAGCAACACAAAAGCATGAGTCTCAGGGCTGGGGATTTAGCTCAGTGGTGCCATGCTTGTCTCGTAAGCATAAGGTCCTGAGTTTGATCCCTGGTACTTCCCAAAAAGCACGAGTCTCAAGGGCAAAATATAGATTAATTTAACATTGTATAGGGACTGTATAAATTTCTTTTAATCTCAATATGAAAGTTAAAGTTTTTAATGAACACATAAGGTTAAGCAGTTGCTGTCTGCAAAAGCACAAAGCATGTAGATGACTAAAAGAGTAGTATGTGTGCAATTATACAAGGCATTTTGTACAATATCAAGATAGAGTACTTTTTTTTTTGAAATAGGGTCTCACATTGTAGTTCAAGCTCGCCCTGAACTAATTACATAGCCCAGACTGGCCTCAGTCTCACAGCAATCCTCCTGCCTCTGCCTCCTGAGTGCTGGGGTTACAAATGAAGCACCACACCTGGCATTGTGGTATGTGATACCGAGGATCGAACTCAAGACCTTGCTTGCGAGGCAGATGCCAGAACCACTGAACTAAATTCCCAGCCTAGAGTACTTTTCTAGCATGCAGGAGGCCCTGGGTTTGATCTCCAGCACCCAAAGCAGGGCAGAGCAAGCCGATGCAAACACATGTAGTAGTTTCACAAAAGAGGAGGACAAAAATACAAAGCAAACCAATGCCAAAAATGATCAAGCAAGACACGAGAGGAAGGGAGGCATAAGGCAAGTGCAAGACAAAATAGAAATGAATTTAATACAACAACAATACTTAGTCCTCTCGTCTATTATTTCTTTAAAAGAAAGTGGGTTAAACTCATCAATCAAAAGGCACAGAGGGCCAATGGGTAGTAAAAGGAGGCCTGGTGCTGTGTGGTCTATAATAGATATACTTTAGGATTAAGGACACACATGGACTGATATGAAGAGATGGAAAAGGGTATTTCATGACAATAGTAACCAATAGTAGGACTGGCTTTTCTCACACAAAATAGATGTTAACTGTAAAATTGTCTTGAGAGACACGTAAGGTCATTTTATAATAATAAAATGTCAACCCATCAATTATAAATGTATGCTTAGTTAACATCAGAGCATCTAATACTGTAAAGCAAATATTGGCAGACCTGACAGCACAGACCAACAGCAACACATTAGTGGTGCGTTACTGAGTCACTGCCAATAGCAAGTATCTACCTGAGACAAGTGGTGAGCTGATGTTGGCTAACTTGAATACATCTGTGTAACTTCCCACGCAGCAGCAAGGGGGCACACCTCTTCACCTTCCTCTCAAGAGCACGTGGAAGATTCTCCAGAACAGATCAGCTCTTCGATCTCTTATACACTCAGAGAGATGTTCAAAATCATTCCAGATACTCTTTTCAACATAGTGGAATAAAATTAGAAGTTAATAATAACATAAAAGAGCTAAATAACATACTTCTGAAGAACCCCTAGGTCAAGGAGGAAATCAAAAGAGAATTGGAAAAGTATTTTAAGACAAAAATGAAAGCACAATATACCAAAACCTAATGGTTACACCAAAAGCAGTTATAAAAGAAAAGTTTGTAGCAACAAATGCCTGTGTTTGAGAAGAAAAAAGATCTCAAATAAACAACATAATTTTTTAACTCATGGGATTAGAAAAAGAACACAATAAGCCCAAAGTTAGAAAAAGGAAGGAAGTGGTAAAGATTAGAGAAGAAAAGAATCAAAGTTAGAACAACAATAGAACAAAAAAAGAAATATTGATGTTTTTTAAGATGACAAAATTAGGAAATCCTTAGCTAGAGTAAAAAAAAGAAGACTTGAATAACATCTGAAGTGGAAGAAGAGATGCTAACAATGAACATATCAGGTGTGAAAAAGGCCAAAGAGAATATTTTGTATGGACAGTTACATGCCAACATGCTGCAGAACCTAGAAGGAATTTGTACTTTCCTAGGAAGATACAACCTATGAAAACTAAATCAGGAAGAAACAGAAAGCTTTAGAAGACTAATAACTAATACTGCTAGGAGACTGTAGCAGTAATTAAATAAAAACAAAACAAACTTCCCAACAAAGAAAGGCCCAAGGCCTGATGACTTCATGAGTGAATTCTTGTGTTCCCTTCATCTCATGTACTAAAATTCATGCGTGAATTCTGTGATATATTCAAAGAAGATTTAACACCAGTCCTTCTAAAACACTTCCAAAAACTAGAAGAGCCTTTCCAAACTCATTTTATGTGACCAGCTTCATCTTGATTAAAAAAAAAAGCCCCACAGGCCAATATCCTTGATGGACGTAGACATAAAAATCCTTAATAAAATACTAGCAAGTCAAACTAAACAGCACTTTAAGAGGATCCTGTTCTTTGACACAATAGGATTCATCTAAGAACTGCAAGGACCTCAACAAATGTAAATCACTGTTTTACAACCATATAAACAAAATAAAAGTTAAAAGAAAATGGCCATCTGAATAGATGAAATTAAAAAAGCATTTTGCAAAGCTCAGTGCCTAGAAATTTCAGGCAGTATGTAGAAGAGGACGTTAACACAGTAAATACCATGTATGAAAAATCCACAATGAACACCATAACCAATGGGGGAAAACTAAAAGTTTCCCTGTAAAATCTGGTACAAAGCATGGGTGCTCATGTCTCTATTTCCTTTGAAAGTCCCAGCCAAAGCAATTAGACAAGAAAAAGAGCACCCAAGTTGAAAGGGGAAAAGCAAAACTAGTTATGTTTATAGACTACATTTATAATATCCTAAAGACTGTGCTCGCTTCGGCAGCACATATACTAATAATATCCTAAAGACTCATCAAAAATCCATTAGAATTAAAAAGTGAATTCAGTAACATCATGGGACATAAAATTAACTTATAAAGAGAATTGCGTTTTTGTGCACCAATAATGAAGTATCCAGAAAGGAAATTAAAAAGAACAGCCTCATTCACCACAACTACAAAAAGAATAAAATATATGGGTATAAACTTAACCAACAAAATGAAAGATTTATATATTGAAGATTATAAAACAGTGATGAAGAAAATTAAATAATTCACACATATATGGAAAGATATGTATTTAAAAAGTAAATATTGTTTAAATATCCACCCTACCTAAACTGATATATGGAGTCAATGCAGTCTCTAGCCAGTACTGTTCATGTTATTACAGCAATAAAAAGCAAAGACCTTGACTAGACAAAGTAGTTTTGAGCAAGAAGAACAAAGCTAGAAATGTCACGCTTCTTGATTACAAAAAATAGTGTATTCTAAGGCTGAAGTGAAAAGAACAGGGTGGGCCTGGCATAGAGAGACACATAGAGCTACAGACATGGTAGAGTGGCCAAAATCCACAATGTGTGGGCAGCTGACCTTTGATAAGGTGCCAAGGATGCACAAAGAAGGGCCAAATGTTGGCTGAGCTGAGGAATAATAAGAACTCTCATTTATTTTCTAGTGAGGGTGCAAAAATTTACAGCCATTTTCATAGACAGGTTGGGAGTTTCTTGTAAAATGGAAGATACTCTCCCCATGAGATTTGGCAGCCATGCTCTGTGATGAGATGAAAATTTGTGTTCATACAAAGATCTGCACACAAATTTTTATAGCAGCTTTGTTCGTACTAGACAAACTCAAAAGTTACCAACATGAGCTTTGGCAGGGGCCTGGACCGACCATGGTGCATCCTCATGATGGTGTAATAGGAGTGACAACAAAACGGGCTAGTGGCTGGGCACGGTCACCCACAGCTGCCTTCCCAGCACTCGGTGGGCTGAGGTACAAGTCTTGTGAGTTTGAGAGCAGCCCGGACTACATAGTGAGACCTTAGCTCAAAACAAAAACAAAGTGAATCCTAAAACTGTTACGATAATACATCAGTTTGCGTGTCCAGCTAGTGATCATAGTAGACAGAGTGTTCTGCAACTTGATGTTTTTCATTTAGTAATATGCTGTAGAGAAGAAGAGGTAGAGGCACGAGTGTTAGATGCCACAGGGAGGTTGCTTCAATAGCGGGATGCTTTGGGCAGCACCGTCAGTGGGATCAAGACGGGGAGCCCCTTGTAATGCGCTGGGAAGTGAACAGGGGCTGAAGTGGAGGAAAAAGGCTGTGCAGGAAGCCTGGAAAGAAGGGAAGCAGCTGGTTCGTGGGAACCCAGGCCTGAGCGGATGGGGAGGGCTGGACCAGCACTCCAGGCTCAAGGGAGGAGGGGCATAGAGCCAGGAGAGCGGGCTGGGAAAGCCGACAGCCTCTGGGGCATGCTGATGCTCCTCTGCAGCCCAGGGGAAGGAGACAGGGTGTGTGACTGTGGCTCCTGTGAGGGGAAGGCTGAGGAGGCGGAGGAGAAGGGTCAGGGGCCTGGCTCCCGCTGACAGTCCTGAGAGGGTGACCATAGCGAGGGTGAGGGAGAGCAGCCGGCTGTTGCGAGTCTTCAGAGCCTCTCTGCCCTGATCACTCTGGCAGAGTGAGCTGTTTCTCGCCACTCTCAGCTGTCTTGATGAGGGTGCAGTGGGACCTGGGGTTTTCCAGGGCAGAGGCTGCAGGCAAAGGTGGCGAGAGGGTGCAGCCTTAGAGCTGGCGCAGGCTCTGGCCCTTGCATTCTTCACTACTCCTTGCCTGGGAGTAGTGAAGAAGCTGACTCAGTAGGTCTCAGTGCGATGGGGAATGAGTCCCAGGCAGCCTCCACAGGGAGGGGTTCAAGACAAGGGCAGGCCAAGGTCACTGAGGTCAGAGGGGTGAAGGAAAGGCAAGTGGTGCACGGGTATGTGCATGTGTATGTTTCATACAAATTTAAAATGCAATCAAGACCACGGTTGCACTTAGGTAAAAAAGTAGTGCTGCTGCACCCAGTAGACCCCAAGAACTACAGCAACTCAAGCGTATAGGTGTTCATTTCTTTGCTGTGTTGGAGGTCAAGGTGGCTGGCCCTGGTCTCTTGTACGAGGCGGAATCCCGTTCCCACTAATGCCTTGTGCACCAAATCTGCCCCTGCTCCTGTGGGAAGCAGGGCCTGGGCTTGTGTTTATTTCTCTGCCTACAAAATAAGGACATGAAAGTTTACCCAGGAGGGTTTGGGGAAGACTGAGAAAGCTGCGTTTATGGAACTTTAGGCTGGACTAGGGAGCCGACCTCGGGCTTTCCACCTGCTAGGCCAGCGCTGTCCCCTGAGTCATGCCCAGCTCCGGTTGAAGTCCTCAGAGATGTGCCCGGGTCATGGAAAGTCCTGCTAGCTCCCTCCTGAATAGGACAGAGCGCAGCTGCACCAGACCGGGTGGTTTCTGGGAGGCAGACATGTTGAATAGTAGGGGTAATGTTTGTCTTCCTTCCTAAAACGTTCCCCCTGGGGAAAGGACAGCCCACTGCCCCGCTGTGGGTGCTGGAGGAAGTGCTGGGTAGGGCTGAACTTTCCTTCTAGTTTGCATTTTCGCTGGCCTTCCTCCTCCAGAGGGAAGCGTGCGGAGGGCTGGGTCTGCCGCTTGGCCCTGGAGACGCGGATGGGGGCTGGGCCAGCCCACGCCATTAGCGCAAGCAGGCAGGTCCAGGAACCCTGGGGGCCGGAAACCTGGCCGCCTGGGCTGCAGGTCCAGGATGGACCACATGTTACGTTCCTCATCGGCCACCAGGGGGCGGGCCTGAGGTGGCGGCCAGACCAAGAGCCGGGGTCGCTCCAGAGGCCTTGGCGACCCCAGCGAAGCCTGTTTCGCGCTGAAGGTGGGCAGCGACGCGTGGGACGCCGGTGCCCAGCAGACTTGCGCGGATCAGCCTCCTGTCCGGTGGGGGCGTCCGCAGGACCCCTTCTGAGTGCGGGCTGACGTGGCCCACAGTGCGTCCAGCTCCAGCCAAGCAGCCCGGGCTCCAAGTCTGCATGGCCTCCCCGTGGGGCATCCAGGAAAGGGCACGCCCTCCACCCTCTGCAGCGGGGTGTCCTCGCCGGTGCCCTTGGGCCCGAGCGTCTCCTGGCCACCGCGCCTCACCGCCAGCTGCGTCAGAGCCTTGGTGCAGCATCTGCGGCACGCCAGGCCTCCCTTTGTCAGCATTTTACATTTGGGAGTCACCTGCTCCGCCCCACAGAAGCAGAAATGGCCACTCCAGCCTCCGCAAGGGGAAGACCAGACCAAGGCCCGTGGTGGGCTGAGCCGGCCACAGCTCGTAGCGGCCAGACGCTGAGGAACAGAAAGCAGCCCAGCTCCCCAGCACCGGGTTTTGGCCACAGCTCCCTTCCCTGATTTCCCGGCAGGCTGAACAATGTTAGCATCTTACAGATCCTGATTTGGACTGGGTGTTGGGCTCATGTCTGAATCCCTGCACTCAGGGAGGCAGAGGCAAAAGGATCATAAATTCAAGTCCAGCCTGGGACATTTATTTTGACTTTGGATTAAAACAGACCAACAGGAGGCTGTGTATGTAGCTCAATGTGTAGGTCCTGGGAAAAATGCTAGTATTAAAACAAAATCTCAATTAGGCATTACCACTCCTCCATTTACCCATGCATCCAGCCGTTTTAAATCCCTTGTCTTGATGGTTTATAAGGATGAGAGAGAAGAAAGACTTTTGAAAGAGTTTTTGTTTTGTGGGAGCTCAGACTTTGAAAGGAAAATGATCCTCTCAGAGGTGTAGAATACAGGTGTGTGCAAGGGATGATGGGAGCATATGGGTGCAAGGGATGATGGGAATATGTGGGTGCAAGGGATGATGGGAGCCGAATCCTGGCTACTTGGGGGCTGAAGCAAGATCACAGGTTGGATGCCAGCTTGGGCAGCTTAGCAAGATTCTGTCTCAGCAACATATAAAAGTCTAGAATGTAACTCAGTGGTAGGACACTTATCTAGTGTGTAGGTGACACTGGGTTAAATCTCAGTACTGAAAAAAGGAGGAGAAAGGGAGTATGGAGGAGACACTGATTTCAGAGATCAGGGCCAAGGCACTATGTCTGCCTCTGGGGCTTCTTTTGGGAGTGCCCCCCCCCCCCCACCATGTGCTATTGCGTTTGATGGGGGACTGAAGTTTCCACTGCCCAGGTACCACGCCTAGGGCGCAGACCCTTTGCAGTATCAAGGGTTCAGGGGGAGACATCAAAGTGCCAGGAAGGAAGAGCCAAGCGGCAGTGCCCAGCAGAAGCCCGACTTGGGGAATTTTTGCATTAAAACTCACCGTGATGGTGATGTGTGGGAAGCTTTGTCCTGTGAACTGCGACAGCAGGACTTTCTCTGGCACCAGAGGTTGAGGCTACCCACTGTGGCCTGGCAGGGTGCTGGTAGCAGGTAGAAGAGGGGTCCTTCCCCTTGGGTCCTAGGATTGTAGGCAAGGGCCATGAAGCCAATGGAGCCCCAGCTTGTGCGCCTTGTGACCCCAGCTGCCTGCAGAGCCCAATGAGCACAGGGACAGTTGGGGATGGAGCTCAGGGTATGGAGGGGGTGGTTAGAGAAAGCGCCTGATCGCAGTGCCCCTCGGCAACCAGACCCCCAGCCTGGATTGTGCTGCTGTTGGGCTGAGGACCCTCTTACTCAGTTGCCACTTCCTCTCTCAGGGTGCTGCCTGAGGTGGATGATGGGTGCGGGGAGGGGTGTTGATTATGAACCTTCTGTAGTATTTCCAGCTCAGCCTGCATTTAATGTTCAACAATCAGAAAGGTTGTGCTTTAGAAGAGGTTTGGATACAGGTCCCCAGGTGATTTGTAACTTCACAGGAAATTCTCATTAAGTCCTTTTTTAAGTCTTTTAAAAAGCATAATTTATATTAACAAATCTATCTGTAGAGGAAGTGAACAATTCTTCCCTACACCCTTTCACTTTCCGCATTGCACTAGCTGTACTTACGGGAAGACATACAGAATGCAGGGTTATTTTCCTTGATCAATTAAAACTATTTGTTCGGTACTTTCTGTGTGCCAAGTTCTCTCAGGCCCCCGAAAGAGCAGACAAATCGATTTAAACCTTGTATTTCTGGGGAGAAACATCAATTATCAACGAAGAACCGTGTATCATTGGCTTTAAAGATCAAACTGATGAAGATGACCCCTGAAAGCTCTTGGGGGCTTTCATCACCAGCAAAATATTTTGTGACAAATTGGCAAATAACAAGATAATATTTAAATCTATTAAGATGAAACAAAGGATCAGGAAAGAATAACACGAATGTCAGTAAACAATATGATTAAGGATCATTCTGTTTTAATCAACTTGGAACTCGTTTTTGTCTTGCCAAGGGGTTATTTTTCTCGTTATTTTATAGAACCTATTTCTCCATGCTCTTGAGTGTTTAACCAGTCGTGGCTGACACCAAATTCTCGGGGATGTCAGCCCACCTCTGCCTCACACCTCAGGCAGGTGGAAGGGAAGCGTTTCCACATTCTATTCCAGAGGCCCGGCTAAATCGGGGAGGGGCGATGGATTTGCAGAGGCGAGTCTCCCTGTGGGCATTTTAGACTTTACAGGAGGAAGGTGAGTTCCACAGCTCCCCTAGTGGCCAGGGGAGCCAAGTGCACGGTCACGGGGACACCGCGCCCTCTGTTTAGCAGACTAACCATGCTGAGCAGGTGTGAGCCAATTAAACAGATCCTGTCCCTCCAACTCTCCAGTCGGGGGCCTAGGGTAGGGATTGTTTCATTGTTTGATCTCACGCACTGAAGTCGTGAACTACACCAGTGCAGACGGTGGAGTCCTTGTACTTGTCGGGGATTCTCCCGAGGGGTGGCCCGCTGGATCCCCACTGGACCATGAGAAGAACCCACTGTATGGTTGATTGGCAAGGCCAGAGGTTCAGTCGCCGGGGCCACTCAGAGAGGTCTTGAATGGAGGCCAAGGGGACTGGGTACCTACAGGGGGAGGGTCTTCCGTGGTTTTAATGGCCCTGCAGGTTTCTCCAAGACTCAGTTTCCCCTTCCTTTGGGATATTGGTTCTCTTTCTGTTGCTCTTGCTTCTTCGAAGCACATCTCCTCGCTCTCCTCTACTTAGCCCTGCAGTGTGCGGGTCTACTGAGACCGCACAGCCTTAGTCTTTTTGGGCGCGGGAATCCCAGTAACTCTCCCCTGGCTCTGCAACCCGCAGTGTTCGCCCCGCGTCCCAGGGATTCGGGGTGGGCGTGGCTGCTCCGTTGGTTCAGCAGATCCCTAGACTGGGGCCTTCGCGCTTCTGCAGCCCGCATCCAGGTCCTTGTGTCCCGCGGGCACAAAGAGCCTCTCCGCCGGGGCCTAGAGGATGCTCAGCTGCCCTGGCTCCGCTTCCCGCCGCAGGCTGCATGCTCCGGGCCCTGGGCTGCTCCGTCTCCGCCCCCGGCGGCTGCAGGGCGGAGGCCGCGGCGCAGTCGCGCGCTCGCCGCCAGCGAAGCCATTGGCTCGGCGCAGTCACCCCACGCGGGGCGCAGTGGCGGCCTCCGCGGATTGGCGCGCGGCGGCGTGCGCGCGCGGGCTGCCCGGGCTGCACCGAAGCCCCTCCGTCTCTTGCGGCCCCATCCCCCCGTCCTAACGACCACAAATCCATTGTCCCCGCGTTGCAGATGAGGCCTCTGGGGCCGCTGCCAGCCCTGATCCCCGCTGCCCAGGCCCAAAGAAAGGGCGCGAAAGGCGCGCACCCTGCTCGGGCGCACGCACCGACCGCCGCCCCCGGCTGCACACTGCAGCCTGTCGCGCCTGGCCGCCGCGCCCCTCCCCGCCCCGCCCGCCTTATTTGCATATCCCACGATGGTGCCCAATCAGTGAACGTCTCTCTCGAGGCGGATGGTTTTTGCTTGGGAGGAAAGGGAGTGGCTGGCGGCGCATGCGCCGCGGTGGCCGATTTGAACCGAGGCTTTTATTGCTGTAGTTTATTTCCACCCCCTTCCCTCCTGTTCTCTCTGTCTCTTTCCTTTTTTTTTTTCCGCCCTAGCCGGGGCTGTGTTGGAGGAGAGGAGGAAAGAGAGACAGAGGATTGCATTTATCCTTTACATTCCTGAAATCTGCCATTAGCAAAACCAGCGAAGCGGTTATACCATTTTCAGTCCTGAAAAAAAAAATCCCCCCCAAACAAACAAAAACAACTTAGTCTGCTTCCCGGCATTTTATTTTATTTTTTCCTTAAAGCTGTCCTCTTGAAATTAATTTTCTCCCTGGAGAGAGATGTCTTATCAGGGGAAGAAAAATATTCCGCGCATCACGGTGAGTTTGTACTTGGGAAATCTGGGTTCGGCTGACCCTTTGTGGCACAGAGCATCTAAGGAATTTTAGGGGGTAGAGAGTAGGACAACTTTGTTTTCTGTTGCAGTCGGAGGCGATGGTAGTGGGGGACTCAGTAATAAAGAATTATAAGGCATGTAATTTGCAAGTCATTAAAATAGGAGCGCGGGTGCGCGGAGCGGCCTTAGGGCGCGCGCGGTCCGCTGCATCCTCTATTGTCGCGCGATGCTGCAGTGCCGGCCTGCGGGGCGCGAGCAAATGGAGGCCGCGCTGCACGCGCCCAGCTGGCTGGGGATCGCTCTGCTCGGCCGCGTCGGGGTGCTGGGGGCTGGATCTCCGCGAGCCTTCCAACCCCGCCGTCGGGGGCTTTCTGGAGCCTTCCCGGCTCCCTGGGAGACAGGAGCGGGTGCCGCCCGTGGGCGCAGTGACAGCGCGGATGCTGGAAAGGGCAGCGTGCCCCGGGGATGCTGTGCCCGGGGCCAAGAGCGAAGGCGCGGAGGGCGCGGGCGAGGGCTTTTTGTTGACGGGGACAGGGTTTGGGTGACCCCGAGGTGTTCTGGCCCCCTGGGTGTGTCTGGTTTGGGGCTGGGCCCTGGCGGGGATCTGAGCTCCCTTGCGGGTGTCTTTTCCATCCCTTTCGCCATCAGGGAAGCGTCCCCGCTGGCGCATACAAAGCTCCGGGCGGTGGGCGCCGGAGAGCGCGGCGAGCCGAGTCCGGGGCTAATGGCGCAGCGAGACGCGCGGAGCAGATGGCTCTGGCGGCCCCAGGCAGACAATGATCCCGCGGCCCGAGGTGTCGCCACCGTTCGGGGCCTGGCGTTGTTAGTGGGGCACCGCGGGGACACGTCCGTGCCGCGAATTCGCGATGCCTCCCCACCCTCTCTCCGTCTCTTCCTGGAAAAATCTGCGGGTCCGGTTTTGTCCATCCCGGAATGCAATCCCAGGGAGGGGGCAGCGGCGGGGAATTCATTGTTATATAAGCTGTGCACTCGCCGCTGGCTGGCGGATTCCAGGGTGGAACCCGGGGCCGACGCTGACGCGAAAGAATCTCCGAAGCAGTGAAGATGTATTTTAGGGCTTGATTCGAGGGCGCGTTTTCGCTCTCCTTGGGTCTTGGCCCCGGGCGTCCTGCTTCCTCTTGGCGCACAGGGACACACCCATCCGCGGGAGAGATGTGGGCACCAGTGTGCCAGGGAGGGGCGTGTGCTCGGATTTTCTGGGATGAGAGAGGTTATTCTACAGCAAGGGTGGGTACTGGTTTTTCTGGAAGGCAAAAGACTCCAGATCTCAAAGGGGCGGGGACGAGGATCCGACACGGTGTGCTCCCCGCGCTGGGGGAGGAGTGTGGAGGGGGTGGGGTGGGGACCAGCTATTGCAACCAAAGATTTGTTGTCTTCTTTAGAGCAGTTTCGTTTTGACAGGATGGGAAAAGGAAAAAAAAATAGGCAAAAAATCAACAAGATTGGTTTTTAAAATAGCGCCCCCTTCATCCTTAAAAGATTTGTTTGCAGTATCCTAGGACATATACTTGATTTCTTTCCCTCCCTCCCCCACCGTGGCCACCCTCTTATGTAAGAAGCCTTCTGGAAGGCTCTGGAGTGAGCAAGACCGATGTCTCGCTTTTTTCCTTGCATGATACTGTCGTGGGATCCTCGGTGCAGAGGTGACTGAGGGGCAGGTGTGGAAGGGGAGGCCTTCTCATCTCCCATGTTATAGATGCTCCAGGTCTGGGAGACGAGGAGGGAGTCATATAAGTTTAGCCTCTCGCAGCCTCAGTTTCCTATTCCTTCCTATCCCATCCACCTCATAGATTTTTTTTTTTTTCAGAGCCTGCTATGGCGCGAATGCACCCGACAGGATTTTTTTTTTCTTTTTTTTTTTTGAGACAAGGTCTCGCTTTGTAGTTCAGGCTGGCTCTGAGCTCACTATGCAAGCCTTGAATTTAGCAATCCTCCTGTATCTGCCTCCCGAGTGCTGGGATTACAGGCGTGAACCACCACGCCCGGCCCGACCGGATTTTTAAAGGTCTTCACACTGGCTGTACACAGGTGCCTGAATTGTAGATCACTCCCACCTGACTCTCCAGTGTCAGGGTCAACATGAAACACTCCATAGTGTACAAAATTAAAATGACCCTTTTTTGAATGTCAGAAAAACAAGAAACAACTTCCTAAACTTAGCTTTGTATGTATTTGTATGTGAATATATCTTTCCCCTTGTTCTATAGTAGCTGATATATTTTAAAGATTTCCTATAGTTTTCTGTTAAGTATAAATAGCATTTGCTGGGAATATTGTTTTGTTATTGAGTTTCGAGGTTACCGCTGTGGAGATGAATGGTGTCCTTTAAAATTGTTGCAAAGTAAGAGGCCAATGTGTGGCTCAGCCTCTGAAGCATAGCTCCAATTAGAAATAGTACAGGTACCTGTTTAGAGCACCCAGTCCTCACTTCTGGTTCATCAGGAACACTGTATCTGTGAGAGGCCAAGTCACAATATTTCTGTTACATTCTTGTCCCTAATATGTAGCTTTTTTTTGGACCCAGTATCATTAAAATATAATTGCATCAATCTATAGTGATGTTAGATTTAAAATTTACCATCTTTCCTACTTCCTGATAAAAATTTGCCTTTTTCTTATCAGGTGAGGTAAAAATGGTATGTTTTTTCTAGTCCTCTACCCCAATATACTTGCCATGACTTAGCCCAACGCTAAGTGCAAATATAAAGGGACATATGGCATTGAAACCTCATTACGGTGGAACTAAGTGTGTTTGTGTAGCAGATCCCATGACAACAGACTTCTGGTCAGTTTTTCCCCACATGAATCTTGCCAAGCCGTGACTTTCCTACATGTGTATTTTTTCAAAAAATGAAGTTTAGCCAAGAGTCATTTAAAAAGCATTGTCTTCTTTATCTGAGGTACTCTCATCACTTTTCCATGAACCCTCTGCCCCTGGTCTGCTTCCAGATCCAAGGTCTAATAGAGAGAGTGGAGGTTCATGGGTTCAGGAGGATGAGCAGGTTGCTACATGCAAGTTCACCTTGATTCCTGAACCTTCCCCAAGTAGGTTCATTTAGACCATCACTTTAGAATGGTAAAAATGTGCCCTCAGCCAGTTACTTTAACACTGTGTTTCTCATAGGTCAGGTGTACATGTAACCTTCCTCCCTCTTTGTTTCAGAGTGATCGTCTTCTGATCAAAGGTGGTAAAATCGTTAATGATGACCAGTCATTCTATGCAGACATATACATGGAGGATGGGCTGATCAAGTAAGTGGAGTTTATTATCATGTGCAGGCATGTGTCTGTGGGACCCCACACTCCCCAGCCTTAGCTACTATTCACACCTGTCTTTCAAGCTTTCTTCACTCAAAGAGGGATCACTTTAGATGCTGTTTTAAGCCCATTTTGATTGGTAGTAATGAATGAATTCAAGAATTCAGATTTAGGGAATTCACAGGCAGCGGTCATGCAAACGCATTATATCGTGTATTATGTAATTTACTATTTTTAGCAGAGGTGACACAGTATCTTCTTGTTGCCAGCTCAAATACTGGGCTTGTGACACGTTGGATATGTGAAAGGTTGCTCTAGAATGTAGTTGTTTGGGATGGATTGGCTAATCAGAGGACACAAACACGGCCTCTTCTGTCAGGACAGCTCATCTGCTTTCTTAATCAGAAGGGGTCTGATTAAGTCCAAGTAGGAGGAACAACAGACATATACCAAGTTAATTACTAAATAACACAGACTACTGCCTCATCCTGGGGGAATTTTAGGTTTCGTTCTTGAAGTGACAAACAGCACAAATAAGGCTGCCCCTGTGTTTATTGTGTATTATGTAAGTGCAGACCCTGGGGATGCTAAAGGAGCTAAGTGGCTACCAGTGTCCTGTGCTCTTCACACTGGGGCAGCTCGGGGGCCCTGGAGAAACAGCCCATCTGCTGAAGAAACACACTGCAGCCAGTGACATCTTCTAAATAAGCAGCCTTCATCAAGTGCTCGTAGCAGTCGGGAGGAGTGGAAAACTGGAGAGGTTGTGAGGGTTGCCTGGAAGCTCACACCCTGATTTATGAACTTAAAATAGGTCTTAACATTTGCCCATTTAATGCGTTCTCCATGTGTGTGTGCTGGTGACAGTCTCCGCCAGGCTCGCCAAGGCCTGTGACTTTCTTGCTCCATTCCCGCCCCCGTCCTAATGTCCAACAGAATGATCTGATCTGGCCTAGGGGGTGCTGTCTGCAGCCGGCATGCATTTGTCTTAGCATTTTGACCGGTTTCTCACCAATTAATTTTCACTTTTGAAAAATTGGTAAAGGACACAGTATAAACATGTGTAAAAACTTAGAAATGACTCATGTCCCTCAACATGTTAAATATTTATTTTTCTGCTTTTATTGTCTGGGCAGCTGCTTCCACATCTTAAAATTGGTGTAATTATCGTGCTCAGTTTTTCCCCACCCTGTTTTGTTCTTCCGCTTCCACCGCCACCCTTTTTCATGTTCCCTCAGCGGAAAGGAGGTGGTGAAATTGAATGTGAAAAAGCGTAGCTGAGTCTGCTACCAATTGCTGCTGGATCATTAGCTGAACGGTGTGTTTTAGAAGCAGGTTGAGTGATGTTTTATCTAAATATCTCCAGGCCTGTGTATCATCATTGAATGGAGCTGCTGGTGCTTTGTGTAAGTTTTGTTTTCCATTTGACACACATCGGCATCGCCTCTTGTTTGGAGGAGGGGGATGCTTCCGAGAGGAGTCATGTCATGGAGGACATCTGCAGCTTAGTGAGGAGAGCTGTCAGGTCCCGTTGGATTCCACACTTCACAGCTACCCTGTGCCCCCTCTTTTTGCTTAGGCAAATTGGAGAAAACCTGATTGTGCCGGGAGGGGTGAAGACCATTGAGGCCCATGCCAGAATGGTGATTCCCGGAGGAATTGATGTCCACACTCGGTTCCAGATGCCTGACCAGGGAATGACGTCTGCCGATGACTTCTTCCAGGGGACCAAGGCGGCCCTGGCCGGGGGGACCACCATGATCAGTAAGTAGCTTCCGCGCCCCATTGCGTGCTAAAGAGCCATGACATGTGCCGTGAATCTGCGTTGTTGATGTTTTCTTCCAAAGATTGATGCCACAGCAGCAGTTTGACTATTAAATAAGGGTCTGGATGGGCTAATAGCTTCTCTAATCTCCTTATCCTTATTTCTTGTCAAACTTTGAGTTCTGCAGTTGAACTTGAGAGTACAGTTCTAGGGAATTTTGGTAGGATAAGGAGAATGGCTTCTTGTTTTTTCTTTTTCCTCCATAACTCCCATATTATGTTTTGCTTGTGAAAATAATGTTTGGAAGAGACATCTTCAAAAGCATCAGTTTTGATACTTTGCTCCTAAACATTTGATTTTGTTTAAAAAAGAAATTCTTAGGATGGGGTTGTAGCTCAGTGCTAGAGTGCTTGCCTAGCCTATACAAAGCCCTGAATTCAATCCCTGGACCAGAAAAATAAATCCTAAGTGTTCTTCTCAGAATGAACGTGGAATGTAGCAAAAGAAACATTGAACCAGAGAACGGCTTCCAGCCTGGGTGGGAGGCGAACTTGCGCCAGACCCACTGCTCTTCATCCTTCAGTGTGAAAGCTGATATTCCCACAGCTGGGTGCCCTGCAGAGATGCGTTCACGTGCAGTCAGGTGTACAGTGTGGCCTCTGGATGCAGTGCCTGGGTGAAGAGCTTATTGCAAATGCTCGACTTCCAGATGCCTTTTTGCAAAGGTCATTCTGGATGCCCACTTGCCCACCAGATACATGCTTTAGAAAACAGGTTTTATCCAGGAGTGGAAGTCAACATACCATCTATCAGATGCAAAAAGCTGACAGTTGGGTTCAGAAGAGGGTCAAGCAGAGTAGAAAGAACTTGGCTGTCTGTCTTCAAGAAACCTGTTCCCCGGTGTTGTGCAGCTGTGGTCGTCGTGCCTAGGGCTTGGGGCCATCTGGAAGGGACCTCTTCCCTGTCTCCTCTGAGCTGGGGAGCATCACCTGTGGTCCCCTCCAGTCTGAGTTCTCTTGTATATTGAATCACCCACTCACCATCCTGGTCTTTGGGGCCTGACAGTTGGGGGCAGCTTCCTCTTTTGGGTTTCAGCTTCCTCCCCAGCACCTGCAGTTGAGCTTTCCTCCTGTGTCTTGCTGTGGACCTTGCTTCTAGCCTCTAATGCTCGTGTGTGTGTGTGTGTGTGTTTGTGTGGGGGGTGCTGCATGGACACCCAGGGCCTGGGGCTGTGTTATGAGCCTGCGCGCCTTTTGGTGGCTCAGGAATAGGGATGTGTCCTGGGAGGGCGCCTGAGCTGAAAGAAGCACAGATGGCCTAAGTGTCAGACTGGAAGGCCTCACTTTGGAGTTCAGACGGATGCCCTGGGGACCTGGCATTGGTTACAGGGTCAAGAAGCCATAAATAGTACTTCCCGAGTGAGAAGTTGGTGGCTGTCTGTGGAGGAGCTGCCCAGTGGGACCCCTTGGTGGGGAAGCCATTTGCTGTGTGACCTTGGACAGGGCACCCTCTTCTCGGACCTTAGCATCTCACTCGTTCCAGGGATTAATTCCTGTCCAGCTCCCAGTAGTGCAGTCCAAGCACAGAAGGAGGTTTTCCCCCTAACCAAGTGCACCTTGCTGCTAGGTGCCAAAGGGCTCTGTGCCTTGGGAGCCCACATGAGTCGCTTTTCTCCTCCCTGGGCTCCTACTTGAGCCTCTTGACTCTTACCCCTTGACCCAGGCTTCAGCCCATTGCTTGGTTTCCTTCCATGCCTGCAGTGGGCCCCTCCATGCAGGGATGCGCGGTGTCCAGCAAGCCCTGCGCAAGTCCAGGAGCCTGTAACAGGGGCAGATGGCCCGGCAGGCAGGGCCTCAGCAGGCACCACCCGTCCTGCCTGCTTGGGCTGAATGTGATGGTACTTGGAGCAGCAGTTCTGTGATGTAGTCCCCTGGCTGAGGAGAGGATTAAACGAGCAAACTCAAAGACCGGAAGTAAGCGGAGGTGGCCGTGAGTGCTGTCTCCATGCCTCGCACACCATCCTTTTGTAGCCTGTGGGAAACGCTAACTTCTCTCGCAAGTAACCAGCCTTTCCTGGGGGCAGGAGCAGGAGCAGGAGTGAGGCTGAGGAAGAGGATCAGGACCCTCTCTCTTGCCCGCACTCGCAGGGCCTTCTGCTTGGCTTCAAGGGAGTGAGTGCCTGGGGCTGTGCAGACAAGGGGCCTCTCTGAGGGGAGGATGTGGCACAGCTTCCATCTGACCTGCCTACAATGAGACTAGGTCTTTTTATGTACATTGAAGCCAGGGAGAAATGCTCAGGGTGTTGTGAACAGGTTCTGGCTCACACCTAACATGCTGCTGCTGAATAAGCACTTGAAGTAAATCGGTGCGAAGACCGTGTGCTCCCTGCCTGCTCAGAGTCACCTGCACCACAGAGGCAGCGTCAGCCGCGCCCTCGTGGGCTGCGTGTGCCCCATGTCCCGGGCCCGGGGCTCCGTTTCTGTGTGGCATGGCATTGCTTGTGCAGGGGGTGCAGCTGACACAAGGCGACATGGCTGGAAGCAGTGATTTCCCTTGCCGAAGCGAAGGCCGAGGTCGGAGGTGAGGGTAGTCCTCGCTGACGCTTATCCTGTGTGCTGAGGGAGGTGATGGTCATGGGCCGCACCTGCAGCCCCAGCACCGCCATCTCTGGCTGCACCCCCTCCATCTTGATGGCTCAGCTGTGAGGGGCAGGGGGTGTCACCAGGCCAGAGTGGTGTATTTGTACACTCCCTGGCCCAGGAAGTGTGTAGACGCGGTGGTCCCTGTCCCCCCATCTCATGTGGGGAGCCTCCTCTTTCTGAGATGTCCCGCTGCTCTCCTTAGCCTGAGCCAGTGGGCAAGGCCCCGGCTGCCCCACAGCCTGACCTGGGCGTTCCTGGGGACCTTGGGTCCTGGTGTCACTTGGGAGGCAGCGCGATGCTCTCAGTCTCCTGGGCGAACCTGCAAATCTGCATTCCAACCCCTGTTTGTCCCAGAGACTGTCGAAGAAGCCGTGCGCTGAGGCTGACGCCCTCGCTCCCTTTCTCCTTGTGTTGCTCTCTGATGTCTAAGTCTTGCCAGTTCTTTAAGATGTAGCTGAGGGAAAAGACGTGTCTGGTGCTTGGATGAGGTGCTTGGTGGTGCTTAGCACAGGACGGGAGCAGTTCTGAGTGCTGACTGTAAGCCACGTCTGTGAAAAGATAAAGAACATGAAAAAGAGTGAGCCCTATACTTGCCCCACGGGAGTGGGTCCCAGGACCGCCACTCTCCCACCACAGTACCAAGATCTGAGGGTGTTCAGGCCCCTTACGATGGGCCTCCACCCTCCTGTGTACTTGAAATAATCTCTAGGTCACATAAAACCTCAGTACAGTGTCCATCAGTGGCGTACCGTATCAGTGACTGTAAGAGTGACCGAGAAAAGCCTGGACATGTTCAGCAGAGAAATGAGGTTTTATAAAAAACTTGAATCCACAGTGAGTTGTACCCATGGGTATAGAGGGCTGACTGTGCAGTTCTCAGGAGACCCAGGGACTGGAACCATACCAGGTGCCACTTGCCCCCCTGAGCTCCAGGCTTCCCCAAGGTGCGAGCCCTCACAGTACCCCAGGGCTCCCTGCAGCAGCAGCAGCGGCAGGATTGACCTTCAGAGCTTGAGACCTGTTTCTTCTCTGAGTGCAGATCCCTGGCTGTGCCTCAGGTCTGTTCATCAAAACTATGGCAAGTTTTTTTTTTTTTTTTGGTACTGGGGATTGAACTCAGGCCCTTGTGGTGTGGTACCACTTGAGCTAAATGCCCGGCTATGGCAAATGTTTAAAAATAATTTTTAAAATTCATTACAGTAAAGCACACCTTGCCATTAATTCCCCTAAAAATATTCCTTTTGGCTTTGAACACACTTTTCCCACCATTCTTGGCACTTTCTGAAGCCTTTCTGGAAGTTGTCCTTCGAGAGTGTCTTTTCATGGTTGCTTGATGTCATGGATTATTTGAAAATGTTTACAACAGGTGCTGCCAAGTAAAGCACCATTGGTGCATCCACCCCTGCTTATTCACGGATCTGGCGCCATGTGACTCTCACCCTTCCCCAAAGTCAAAATGGCCACACAAGGCGAACCTTTAAATCCTTTAAAACCTTTAAATGGGGACTTGGAGGCAGCCATGACAGTGCCACAGAAGACCCTTGGGAAGAGGGCTCCAGAGCTGCTTCCCAAAGGGCTAGAACAATGGGACAAGTGTGTTTGAAGGAAGAGGCGGGCTTTGGAGGGGTTAGCGGTGTCCCTCTTACTGGAACACGGTTAAGATCTCTTTTTAGGTTTGCTGTATATGTTGATCATGCCCATGTGCCAGGCAGATGCCCTTCTCTCCTGTGCCCAGCCTGGAGGGCGCTGCTGTGTGGTGCTGGCACAGACCTCAGAGCCGCTGGGCCCCACTTCTCCGCTCCTTGCCCTATGGGCCTTGCCTGTTTTACCTTGAGCCTGTTCCTTTGCACCCCCAGCCCTGCGCTCTGCCGCTCTTAGAGCAGTTCATCTGCAGCCCTGGAGTCGTGGTCCCCAGAATGGACACTTTGTCACAGTGTCTGCTTCCTCTGCAGCCTTCGGTGGCTCCCTCTGGCTTGGAGAATCCAGCCCAGGTACCAGCTCTGTGCAGTGCACCCTAGGCCCGCAGCCCCAGCCTCACCCTGCTGGGTGCTCGCGGTGTCTCCTCCTGGGTAAGGGGCCCTGCACGCTTGGCTCCCAGCACCTTCTCCGCACTTTGGCAAAGCTAGACCTTGAGCCCGCAGCCCTGTGACAACAGCCTGGCACTGTGGATCAGTCCGCCTTGCCTGTTTCATTTTTGTGTCCCCACTTGCCCCGCTCCCTGAGCAGTGTGTCACTGTTAGGAGACACTCCCTGAGTGCCTGGGGTTGACGACTGACTGGCTGGCTAGCTGCCCCAGGAGGCTTGGTTTCCCACCCGCCTCAGTGAGCTTCCCTGGAGGAGGAGCCCTGGAGGAAGGTGTGGAGGCTCCCTGAAGGGACGTGACTAAAGGGTAACATGGTGCTACATCCAACTTGTCATTTCTTTTTCTTTGTGGCATCTGGGGCCCCTGCTGTCATGACAGCAGGCGTGTGTGAACGTTCATGCAACCCTGTGAATGTGTCTGTAGTTGATAATTTGTGCCCTGTGCAGCCTTCTTTTGACTAGGGTTAGAGTGTTTACTAAAACACGCGACCACATCAGAGTGAAGTTTCCCAGTCCGGGACGAAGTCGTCGCCGTGGAATCTGCCTGTGGTCTGGCGATTCAAGAGCCACATTACAGCTGGGCCGGCTGTGCGGGCTCCGTCTGATCCTCCTCTGGTCCTCTGTGCTGATGAGGTCATGCGCCTTGTCTAAGGGCCTGGGACGGGCTGGCCGGTGTGGTTGCAAGAATCCCTGGGTAGCTGGGCTGGAAGTCTCCCCTCCGAGTCTTGGAGGTTGGGGATTCCCAGAGGCTCAGCGTTGTGCTGAATGGAGGGTGAGTGGGGTGGAGGCTTCTGGAGACACTGATGGTCTCCCGGGGGCCTAGTGCGCACTCTGCGCAGAATGTGTTTCTCTCGAAGGGGGCTGGGCTGGGCTTGACTGTCCAGCCGGGTGGCCAGTGGAATCACAGGAGCAGGGACATTCCCACTCTGGCCTCTGCCTCCCGTCCCAGGCCGTGCCGCCCTTCTCTCCCTGCGCAGCCTGGGTGAGTGGCGGGGACTCCGAGTTCAGTCAGTGGGCAGCCCCGTTTAGTCCCTAGGAAAGCCGCTCACCATGCTGAGTTCTCCGTGGTTTCGTTAGTGCCTGCTCGAGACAGGAACTAGGGTGGAGATGGGTTTTGGTTCCCCACATAGGGCGGGGCTGCGTTGCTTGGGTTTTCCCATGTCCCCGTGTGAGCTTTCCACTCTGCATGCATGCGTGGATGGATGGATTGTGCAGCACTGGGGATGGAACCCAGAACTTCATGCGCTCTCTGGTAATGGTGCGCCTGGCCCCTGCCCCTCCCTAAGAAATGAACAGGACACGGCCCTGACAGGGAGCACGTGCCAGCTCCGGGAGTCACTCCCCTTGGCCCCGGCTCTGGATCACCAATGAAGGTGCCTTTCTCCTTTTTCCCTGTTTTTCTTCTTTAAGCAGACATTTCTGTTTCTTAAGAAATGATCCATTATTTATTGCCAGGTATGGCAGTATGTGCTTGTAATTCCAGAACTGTGGGGAGATTGAAGCAGGAAGATTGCAGATTGGAGTTTTGCTTGGGCAACTTAATGAGGCCTTCTTTTCTGAATTTAAATAAATAAGTAGTAAAAAAAAAAAAAAGCTAAAGATGTAGCTCAGTGCAGAGTCCTTGGGTTCTAACTCTATTACCAAAAGAAAAAGATGGACTGACAGACACTTATTTCATTGGCTTTTGAGAGTCCTGTCTCTGACTTGCCGCTCTTGTCGGGTGAAGCCATGTACTCAGATTCCTTGCTCTTAGCCAGCCCTGACTGCTGTGGTTAATGATGAAGGGGTAACAGGGAGTAGAAATGAGAGTTCTTGCTGGTTAACCCATTTGGGCGGCAGCTCTCTGACTGTGACTAAGTGCTTCGCTAATGACAGAGAGAATGTAGTGGTTCCTCCAGGAAAGGGAATTTTGTAAGGAGCCTGGGCAGCATTAAAAGCCATGACTGCATGGCAGAACCCCCAGGCATTTTAACAAAATATGGACACCAGGACTCTGACCTCCGGTCCCGGACGGACCTGGCACTGGTCGTTCTGAGAGCTGCCAGGCCATAGCTGGTGTTAAGAACCTTGGATTTCAGCTTGTTCCAATAGCTGGACTTCCAGTGACACTGGATGAGGCTCACTGAAGCCAGAGATGCTCCTGCAGCCTCTTCTATGCCCACCCTGTCCTCTCGCACTGCTGGGACCTGGGTTGGGGTGTTTGGTGTCAGGCGTCCTCAAGAAACTTACAAAGTGGGGGCTGGGGCTGAGTGAGTTGTCACCAAACAGAGCCTTCTCTTTGGGTTGCCGACCTTGGCGTCCTGGATGGCTGTGCCTGCTAATCCCATCAGGATGGTTAGGACTTGGGTAAGTGGGACAGGCATGGTGAGCAGGAAGGGAGCCAATGTGGGGTGGAGGGCTGGATAGAAGGCAGCGTGGCACTGGCCCCCTGGGCCACCTGCTGTGCTCATTCCCAGAGAAAATCCTCCTGTCTTTAGGTTGAATCAGTAGTGTTTATGACCTAATCTCCCTCTAATGATAGGGCAGGACTGGAACCCTTCCTTGTGGGGAGCTTGTGAGGAAGAAATCAAAGATTCTGGTAATAACATAGAATCATGGGCTCTTCGGGCCACGTTCAGATCTGTCCCGGCCCCTCTCTCTGGCTGGGGATTCACTGGACCCCTCTGTGGAGAATGAGATCCAAACAGCGGGAGGAGAGCCCTCAGGACAGACTCAGTTTATTTCCCCTTTCTAGTGCTTTCGATTAGAACAGGATCTTTCTGTTGTAGTTTTAGATGGCCATCTCCACACCTACTAACAGGGAGATGAGAGATTTTTGTTTCTTAAGACTATATACAAAGTAAAGGAGGTTTTATGTGCTGCACCATTTCAAAGTGAGCACTGTGGCACTTCCCTGTGATGCTTTTGATGCGTGTATGACCATCTCTGTCATCATCCTGTCTATCTAATCTATAAACAAATGCTCCCTTGCCCAGAACAAATGAGCTGCTAGGGCTGTAATAACAAATACGCTACCCAGGTGGCTTGTAAACAACAGAAACGTACTTCTCACTGTTCTAGATGTGAGGAAGTCCAAGGTCAAGGAACCAACAGACTTGGTGTCTGGTGAAGACCCACTTTCTGGTTCCCAGGCAGCTGGCTTCTTGCCACACCCTCACACGGCACGTGCGTGAGGGATCTCCCTCAAATCCTATTTGTGGGATCTCCACTTGAGGTCCTAATGATCTCCAAGCACCCCACATCCTAATATCCTCATCTTGGGGATCAAGATTTCAACGTAGGATTTTTAGGAGACATGAATATTGGCTCTACCATCTAATCAAATGTATATTCCTCTCCGTACTCACCTCCATAATCTTGATATTGATGTCTGTAAATACCAGGTGTATCTGTACCTTTTGTCAGTCATGTCTAAGCTGTGGGGCCACCATCTACTCATGTGTCCGGGATCCCCATCTATCATTCATTTCATCGTCTGTCTGACCTGGGTCTCTTGGGTCTGTCGGTTATCGATTGGTCTCTCCTGTGCCAGGGATGTGGCTGACTGCACACCGTCTCATTCCTGATGGGTTATGTTACATCACTGTCACTTGAGATCAGAGAGTTCAAGTTTGTTTCCAAGGCAGGTGAACTAGGGCATTTTACCAAGACTGGAAGAGAAACAACTGAAAAAATAAAAAATCACTTTTCACTTGCTGTCTCCCGGTGACCTCTGGATAACTCTTGACAACACATCTGGCCTGGTGGGTGTCAGGCAGTGCCACCAGGACACAGCGCATCAGCAAATAGTTCACTAGGTTTGAATTCTTAGCCTGAGGGTTTCTGCAAGGCCAGTGCTGTGGCCATTCATTGCTGCATGGTGCCTGAGCCCCTGTGTTCTTCGTGTGGCTCCTTGCGAGGCTGTGAGATGGTTTCCGTTCCTTGCAGTGCACAGCCAGGGTCCCTCCTCAGGCAGCCTTGGTGTTGAATTCCTCCCCAGTGGGTGTTCTGGGTAAGGGAGCGTAAGTCACCCAGGGCTTGGGAGAGGCCTGCAGGATGCCGGGGACACTGTGAGCTGGGGCTTCTGCCTCCTGGAGTGGACCCAGCAGACTCCGTGGGTCCCTTGGCCCTGCCCTGCCCCTGGCCAGCCCCAGCAGAGGCAAACATGCCTTTTCCGCTGACAGGCACATCACAGCTTCTTTCCTTTGCATAGAGAGGATTGTTGTTTATATCCTGTACTGTAGCTCCTCGGGAGCATGAATCTCAGGGCCTGATAAAGAGGCCGTGCAGATCTGTGTCAAGGAGAGTCGGGTCCACAACTGGTATTCCTGAGGGGCTGGCAGAACCTGAGTGCCTCGGAGCCCACAGAGGGCCTCCTGTGGAGCAGGAAGGGCAGCTGTTGCCCACACTTTTTTTTTTGCTTTTTGAGACAGGGTCTTGCGTTGTAGTTCAGGCTGGCCCTGAGCTCACTATGGTGCCTAGGCAAGCCGCCGCAAACTCAGCAATCCTCCTGTCTCTGCCTCCCGAGTGCTGGGATTATAGGCGTGAGCCACCATGCCCGGCATTGTGGTATGCGGTGTTGATTGCTGGTGGGCATGAGTCTCCACACCCAGCATTATATGTGGTTTCCGGGGATCAAACTCAGGACTTTGCGCTTGCGAGGCAGGCGCTGGAACCACTGAGCTAACCCTCTGGCCCTGTTGCCCACACTTTTAAAGGGTGTTGCCTACACTTTTAAAGGGAGACTTACCAGAAAGTCACAGGGCGCCGGGTGTGGTGGCTCACGCCTGTAATCCCAGCACTCGGGAGGCAGAGGCAGGAGGATTGCTGAGTTCAAGGCTTGCCTAGGCTACATAGTGAGCTCAGAGCAAAAAAAAAAAAAAAAAAAAAAAAAAAAAGTCACAGGGCTTCCGAGCCCTTCCCCCATTGTACAGGGCTTCAGCGCTGTTTGTAGGATGAGCTTAAGTGCTTGTCCGAAGGATGCGCCTCAGGTGTCCTGGGGACCCAGCTGCTGCCACTCTGCCTCTGTGGGTCTGGATTCTTCAGTTTCTTCATTCTCTGGGGGCTGAGATGGAGCTGGCTGGCGATGTCCCCTGGACTCCTCTGGGTGGCTCTGATCTCTCCCTGGGAGGGAGGGGTGGGGGGATGTGGGCCAGCGGCAGCTGCAGACCCCAATCAGAGAGCCGTTTCCTTCTTAGCGACTCACAGTCCTCCAGAGTGCTGCTCTGTGCCCGGCCCTGTGCTGAGCCCTTCCCTGAAACCCTGGACTTAGCCTTGAGTTGTCCCCGGGCGTTGGGCTCAGCCCCCTCAGCAACAGGAAGCTCCAGCTGTTTGAGTTCCTCCTGCCCTTCACGCAGTCACTGTAGATGTCATTTTCTCTGTCCTGTGCTGGGGAAAGTAAGCAGGCCCTGCCCTCCAGGTGGAGTCTGCAGCCTGCGGGGAGTGTCTGCGTTGCGTGTCCCTGCACTCCAGCAGAAGCCTGGCACATGCCCTACATCAGAGGGGCATCTGAGAGCAATCCAGAGGAGTGGCAGATGCTGTTCCTGTACCAGCCGAACTGAATCCCTCTTCCATGGCCTGGGGTCCCTTTCCACTCTGGGCAAGATTGAGCTGATCCTGCGGGTCGCTTCCGGCTTCTCTGGCCTTGCCTGGGTCTCCTCTTTCCTTATTTCTTGGGCCACTTGGGTGTGGAGGCTCCTGGAAGCTCATGAGCCCGTCTCCCCAGTTCTGGCTGGGAAACGCTCCAGACACATGGCTTTTTTTTTCTTTTTCGAGGAGGGACTGAGCGGGGTGGGGGGGGGCGGTCTCAGGGCTGGGGTTGTTGCCCTGTGCATTCTTTTGTTCCCGGGTGGAGACAATCCAAGGACCCCCGGGAACATGAGGTGTAATGGAAAGAATCTGAGGCTTGTTTTCTCAGGATCGATCACATCTTCGTGGAGCTGGAGATTCAGGTCTCAGCGTCGTTGTGTGTCGCCCCGCGTTGGTCTTGGTTTTGGTTTTCTCCTCTGCCAGGAGTGTTTCTTGTCTGACCGGGCCGCTGAGGTCTGGGGTGCAGGGTGATGAAGCTCAGACCTGTACAAACCGTAGCGGGGGAGTGTCAGCCCAGCTCTCCCTCTGCCAAAGCTCTTGATCACGTGGGGCCCCGGCTATGGGAAGGCTGATTGGGTATTTGAAGGTATTTGATATTTGAAGGTGAGGATATTTGTTTTGTGATGATGGGCTTCCTCAACTCTCGTTGGTCGTGCGTCTCTCCTCTCATCCTTCCGTCCATGACAGTGAGTCCATGTGCTCAGCATGGCTCTGAAGTGCCATATTTTGTGAGGGGGTTTCTTGTTGATGTTCCGAGAGAAATCATCATTATCTGTATTTCTTTGCTTGCCGTGTGTGCTCAACCCATCAGGTGAGAGTTCTTGTCCTGATCTGCTTGGTGTTCCTTCAGCTGTGTTCCTGGCTGGGGAACTGATTAAGAACAGAGGTTGGTTTGGCTCACAGTTCTGAAAGCTGGGAGGTCCTGGAGCCTGGTGCCGGCTCTGGTGAGGGCCTGCTGCTGCATCAGAGGATGGCACAGGGGCGGCATGGCCAGGTGAGCAGGTGTGCCAGCTCACATTTCTTTATGTGATTTTTTTTTTTTCCAGTTTGTAGGGTCGAACCTAGGAGCTTGCAGCTGCACAGTGCCACTGAGCTCTAGCTGGGACCCTCAGCTCAGGTTTCTGTTCCCCTCATTCTTTTCTTCTGATACTGAGGATTGAACCCAGGGCATTTTAACACTGAACTGCATCCCTAATCCTGTTTCATTTTGAATTGTGGGACAGATTCTTGTTGTCTAGGCTGGGCTCAAAGTTATGATCCTCCTGTCTTGGCCTACCAGATTATAGGATTATACGGGGGACTGCAGGGATGCACCACTGTTTCAACTTTCTCCTTATAAAGCCACTCTGAATGCGATCTAGTTTTAATCACCTTCCAAGCCCCACCTCCAGACATCATTAACGTGTGAATTTGGAGGTTAAATTTCATACACACGAACTTTGGGGAACTCTTTCAACCTTGGGAGGGGGACACATTCCAAATATAGCCATTCTATGGACATAGTTTCTGTCTTTGGAAAAGGAACGTTCACTTGACTGAGTTAAAGCTTTGGGTTTTAGAGCAGCCAGTGTGTGCCGTGGTGGGCAGCCCCTTCCGTGCCAGGTCCTGTCTGATGCAGGAGGGGCGCTGCCTGGGGGCGGAGGAAGGAGCACCCACCATTCTCGGTGCTGCAATGCGCTCATGCTGCGCTCATGATGGGATCGGCCTTTTCTTCAGTGGCCTGGGAGGGGGCGGGAAAGCAGCTTCTCTTCTGAGGGGATGGCAGGTCTCAGGCCCCTGCGGGTGCGTTTGGACACCCTCTAGGTCCCGAGAAGGTCGGGGCTTGGGCTCCGCTCACTCAAGGCCCTGTGCCATGGTCCCCTCGCCTCTGCCGACTGATGGTTGTGCCAGGAAATATCATTTCCTGCTTTAGATATTAGCAGAGCTCCTTCTTCTCTTGATTCCCTTTCTCTTTAGGGGAATTTGCAAGAGATAGCTTGTTCCTGCTTCTCTCTAGGAATTTCCTAAGGGGTTTTCAAAAAGATAGTGAGTCTTGTTAGTTTAGTTTCACCGTTTCCTCCCCTTCCCTCCCCTCTTCTCTTTTCCTTCTGTGTAGGCTTCTGTGAACCGTGCTGCTGCTTTTAACATTTCCCCCCAACACTTAGCTATAACTTATATGATGCACTTTGTTTTTTAAAGTGCACAGTTGAATGGTTTTTGTATATTCACAGAACAGTGCAGCCATCGCCCTGTCTAATCGCAGAGCGTTCGCATCACCTGGTGAACGTACGTCCCATGTGTGGGAAGCCAGCCCCCATGGCCACAGAGTAAAGGTGGGACCTTCGGGGCAGGGGTTCTGTCCTCTGAGGCCTCAGAAAGGTGCCCTGGACCTTGAAAAGGCTGGCAATTTCTGTGAGAAGTCCAGCCTCCTCTCCTGCCGGTGGCAGGGCACAGTGGGAAGGGCCAGGAGTCCAGCCCTTGACCTTGAGCTTCCCACTGTCCAGAATGGTAGGAAATGAATCCCTGTTCTTTATAAGTCCCCAGACACAGCACATAATCTGTGATGGCTGCACGAAGGATCCCAGGGCACGTCCCCGAAAAGAAGCCCTCGCCGTGTAGCAGCTACACCCCATTCCTCACCTGCAGCGTGAGTCCCCATTCTGTCGCTATAGCTTTGCTTATTCTGAACATTTCATATAAATAGAATCTTAATGTAGGGATGTTTGCACCCAGCTTCTTTCCTTTAGCATGTTATATTCAAGGTTTATTTATGTTTTAATATATTCCAGTACTTCATTCTTTTTCAGAGCTGAGTTATATACAGCACAGCACACAGATAATGCTGTAATTAGTATCCATTAATCAGTTGATAGGGTTTGTGTTGTGTCCACTTCGGGCTGTTGTGAATGAATGAAGTGCACTGTGGGTAACCCTTTCTTTCTGTGGACATGCTCATTTCTCTGGGGCGCATGCCTGGGACAGGAACTGCTGCATCTTGTGATGCCTGCGAGCCACCAGGAGCCTCCAGCTTCTGCCCCATTTTGCGTTTGTTCCAGCAGTGCGAGCGCTCAGCTTCTCCGCCTGCTTGCCATCCCCTGCTCCGGGAACCCCACAGTCCCCTCTGGGGGGCTTGATGCCCTTCCATGGTCCTTAGCCATGTACGGCTTTCATCTCCACCCTGTGTTCCTGCCTCGGCCCTTCCTGTCCCTTCCCCTCTGTGTCCTCACCTCCCATGTTGCCAGCTCCTCCTCTGACTTCAGCTTTCACGTCTTCCCTTGGCCCAGGGGACTTGGGTCCTCGTGGCTGTGGGAAGTGGAAAGAACAACGTCTGAGGAGGAGTCCGAGGCCACTTCTCTCTGCAGCATGTCGGCGAGTCCTGTGTGGAGCAAGTGGAGGCGTTTTTGGCGGTTGGGTGGAGCCTGGGTGGGGAGTCTGAAGCCAGATTTGGACAGGGAGGTGTCACTGGGTCCTGGAAAGTCACATGGAGGCCGTGAGGATGCGGCGAGGTCCAGAGGTCTAGTGACTGTGTTTCCACCTGGGTGGCCCTGGAGGGCTTCTGGAAGAAGAGTAGCAGGTGCAGCTAGGGAAGGAGGAGGCAAAGGGACATGAGAGCCCCTCAGGCCCCCACCCAAGACAGGCAGAGGCTGTGGAGCTGGGACCTCAGAACTGGCTGGTCCACGGCTTCCTGAGTTTGTTCTTGAGAGAAAGCAGGTCATTGTCCAGCACCCTGACTCCCGAGTGGCTCCCTGGCTTTGTCTTGCTGTGTTACCTCTTTCCCACCTGTGTTCCTGCCATGGTACCATCTGCTGTCTGGCAGCCTTGCTGGAAGCTGAGCCAATGTGCTGCCTAGTCTTGGGCTTTTAGGTTCCAAAGCTGTGAGCCAAGTAAACCCCTTTCTCTCTAAGGTTATCCAGCTATAGGCATTTTGTTACAGTAACAAAAATGAACCCATTCAGGAATTATTTACTTTGCGTTAGCATTGAGTATCCTGTTGCTTTTCAAAGGCATGATGTTCCACTGGAAATATGTAAAAATCATTGTCTCACTGTGTTTTGTATCAGGTCCCCAGGGCCTGGGCCTTGGGCAAGAGCTTGGGGCTGGTTCAACAAACAGTAATAGGCTAGATGCACTTTATTATCACTGGTGTTTGCTATTTTCCAGAAGTCTTAGCCAGTGCCCAAGACAAGAAAAATAAGAAGTAAAAATATTAGAAAGGAAAAACAGAATTATTGCTATTTTACCTTAAATAGTCAAAGAATTGACTGAAGAAAAATTTGTTCTGAGTTTATTAAGATGGCCAGTTTAAATATGTCCTAATGGGGATATGGGTAAAAATGAGAATTGACTGTGTCATATATTGGTACAAATTCCCCAGTTTTATGTGTGATTGTGAGATGTATGCAAATTGTACCAATAAAGAATGCAATTAAAATTTAAAAAATCAACTATAAATATGTCCTAAAATCAATAGCTTTCCTGTATGCCATAAATAACTGATAGGAAAATATAATTTAACAATCCCACTTAGAGTAGCACCATGAAATATAAAGCTCCTCAGGATTATAAGAGTATCTTATTACAGATAGGATCCAAGAGAAGATTTTAAGCAAATTAAAAGGAATGTTGTGTTAATGAGTAGAAAGACTTAATACTGTAAGGAAACAAGTTCTTTAGAGGTTAATTTGTAAATTCAAACCTTCAAAAAGTGCTTTATTTGTGCTCTTGTTCATATATATTTAACGGAATGATTCTGGTGTTTGGGTCAAGACTGAATGGAGTCTGAGAGTCAACGATGTATTTAAAAAGACCACGGAGAAAAGGGTGGGAGGATGCGGCTGGCCAGATACTAAAACAGACTGTGGAGCTGTGACTGAAGCAGTGTGGAGGCTGTTTAGGGAGAGACGCCTTCATGGCCACCAAGCAGAAAACTCACCTGGGAAAACACGGGGAATTTAGAGCATGAAAATGGTAGTAGTTCCCACCCAGAGTGAAATGATGAAATAGTTACAGAATTACACTGGATTTATTAACTGTTTGAAAAACTAAGGAAACTAAGCTTATGTCATATAGCATAATACATCCCAGGTAGACAAAAGTCAAACAGCAAATGACAAGAGATGAAGGGACCCAAGTGTAGAACTTAGGTTTTACCAAAGGTGGAAGTTGGAAGAGAAGGAAACATTAAGTGACAGAAATTTTAAACATCATTCCAGTCAAATAGAGAAAAGGAAAACAAGGAATAAGAAATTAGGGTTGGAATATACAATATGGGGCTGACACGTATAAGTATAAAATCTTGACATGTTACTAAAAAGATGAGGGTTGTAAGAGGAAAAGCAAAAAGGTATGAACACGGTCTTCACCAAAAGATGATTCTACCATTAGGCTTAAAATTATTGTGAACTGAATGAATAATTAAAATATAGATCAAAGACCTAATGAACTGTTTTTATGTCCTCAACTTTTAAATATTAAATGGGGTCAAGTAAATTGGCAAAAAGTAAAGCAGTATGTCTGAGCCTCTTTTTCTATCCATTTTATGTCTCTGTCGTATAAATTATGCTTGAGACGGGCTGAGTGTGATGGCTTATGCCTGTAATCCCAGTACTCAGGAGGCAGAGGCAGGAGGATTGCTGAGTTCAAAGCTTGCCTGGGCTACACAGTGAGCTCAGGGCTAGCCTGTCTCAAAAAAAAAAAAAATTATGCTTAAGGCAAATGCAATAAATCACTGATCACTGTCATTTCTGAGCGTGAAAAGGAGTTAAATGAAAAAAGCTGGGGGTTGCTGGTTGGTGAATGGGCCCCTGTGACCTGATAGCTGTAGACATTGGTATGGTCTTTTGGAAGGCTTAGGAAAGTTTCTAACAAAAGCCTTCAAAATTAATCAACAGAGCTAGGTGCAGTGCTGCCCTCCTGTAATCCTAGCTGCTAATGAGGCTGAGGCAGGAGGAGCACAAGTTTGAGCTCAGCCCAGGCAATTTATTAACTTAGTGAGAACCTGTTTCAAAAAAGAAAAAGAAGTCTATGAAAATACAATTAACTTGGGGCTGGGGATTTAGTGAGGTGGCACCACACCTGCCTTGCAAGTGTAAGGTCCTGAGTTCAATTCCCAGTACTAGCAAAAAAAGCCCCCAAAACAAAACAAAACAAAAAACAAACCCAAAAAACAGAAAAAGTCACAATTTCCATACCATTCCACTATAGTATTATCTGTAAGAAAATGTTTGTTTATAAGTGTGTAGGAAAAGATATGTACAGAGATTCATGAACACACTGAGACCACGTTCATCTTTGGACGATGGGATAAATAATGGGAGGTTTTATTTTTTGCTCAGTCCCTTTTCTTGTTGCAGCTTTCTGGTGCTGTGATGCTTCGGCACTCACAGGACGTTTCTGGAAGAACAGGTCCCCTGCGGAGCTGTGCGCCTCAGCCCTGGCCCCTGGAGAAGGACAGAGCAGATTGGGAGCGAGGGCTGGCGGTTGCCTCGGGCGGGGTTGTGTCACCTGGACCCCGCGCTATAAAGAGTAATTACAGCCTCTCCGAGCAGCGAGTCCCTTATCAGGCCCCACGCCTGGTGTCCAGATACACTGGCTTTTGTTAGGAGTCTTGCTAATCAACCAGGGACAAAAAAGACCATTGAGCCCTGGCCCTGCGCTGGAGGGGAAGTGCGGGGAAGCACGCGCTGGTACGGTGGCGGCTCAGCTCCGGGCTGTCAGCTCTGTTTTGCTGTGTTCTTGAACTGAGTCCAGGTTCCTAGGAGGAAAACACCCATCACATTCTGTTGGCTCTAAATCGAGCCTGGTCAACACATGACATCACCAGCCCTTCCTTCCCTCTGGACCCGTGTGTGTGTTGGGGGTTGTGCAATCCTGGAGCGGACAGACCCATGCTTTGTCTCTGGTCCAGCTCCAGTCCGGATGGCTGAGCTGTTCCCCTCTTCTTTTAGTTTTTTGTAGTACTGAGGATGGAACCCAGGGACATTCTACTACTGAGCTCTATGCTTGGGGTTTTACATTTTTTATTTTGAGGCAGAGTTTCTCTGAGTTGCCCAGGCTGGGCTCAAACTTGTGATCCTCCTGCCTCAGCCTCCCAAGTAGCTGGCGTTACAACTGTGTGCCTGATTAACTGGTCTGTTTCCTCTGTGCAGTTGAGACTATGTATCCCAGCAGCCTTGGTGCAGGGCCGGGTACACACTGGTTGTTGTTTGCACTAGGAGCTCTTGTCCCTACTGTAATTACATATTATTCCTCCATAAATGATATGCTCAAATACAGTCACTTGCTTCCATCTGCATTCTCCCAGCATACTGGTCTGCAGACAGAATTCAGTAGAAATGTAAACACTGCTTCACGCATTGTGTTCCTGTTATTGTCCTGGACTTTGAGCTTCAGGAGCCTGTGACTCATTTCAGCATGAGGCTCCCTGTTTGAGTCTCCAGCTAAGGGGAAACTGTCCTCAGGTGTAGCACCGGATTCCCTTCTTAACACGGGAGCTGCAGGAAGGAAAGCCACTCAGAACCAGCCTTTGCATGTGGCAGCCTTGTGGGGTGACTTTTTATTTTTTTCTGAAGTTCTGCACAGCCCTGTCATCTCTTATTTTTGGCTAACTGAGACTCAATCTGTGGTCCTGTAGCCCAGGGCAACCGAAGGCTGAGACAAACAGAGGAAATGTCATTACTCACATATTTCTCCCGCCACCTCATCTGGCCCAGCATATTTTTGCTCAGAGCCCAGCTTGGCCAGGGAGGGGTTGACCTGATCCCTGAGGGGCATCTTCAGGTGGTCCAACCCCATCCCTAGACTTCCTGTTGACCCTGACATCTCCTCACGCTTTCTGCCATTTGTTCCTAGCCTGGAATTTATTTTTGGCGGACTTTGTGGTGAAAACTGGGAAGTCTCTTGTTTTTTTAAGCCGGAGGCCCCAGGAAGTAGGGTGGAGAGGTTGGCCTTAGCCTCCTCCCTGTACTGCACACTCATTCACACAGCACATGGGCACAGGACAGGGAATGAAGGACCCGGTGTCCATCCTAGCCCAGGCAGCTGTATTCCCTAAGTGGTTTTTTTTTTTTGACACAGGGTCTCACCTTATAGCCCAGCTGGCCTTGAACTCACAGAGTTACTCCTGCCTCAGCCGCCTGAGTGCTGGAATTAGAGAGAGCGCCACTTTGCCTGGCTTCCTTAGGGGTTTTTGTAGTGTGAATTGTTCAAACATTTTCAGAGTCTGTTGGAGACACAAATTCAGTTTCTAGAAGCCTGTAGGATCAGGTTTCTTTCTTTTTATGCAGATGAGGCAGCCTCTGTTAGTGAGGATAGTGTGTGATCTGCTCACATTGGCGGTTTGTTCCTAGTTTGCACTGGATTCTTCATCAGGTGGGAAATGAGTGTTTTCGTCCCTGATGTGTTCCACGTGGTAGGAAGAATGTGTGCATTGTGAGGACCAGGGGTGGGTCCCAGGTGGGGAAAGTTCCGCTGATGTCTGTTGGCAGAGGGGCTGGTGATTTACGGCTGGCGTCTGCTTGCCGTGTGCACCGGACAGATGGTTTTGTTCGCTTGGGCTGTAGTCAACATTCTGCTAGGATTCTGCTGTCAGGGCCTCACCAGCCCTGGTCTTTCTCATGGCTCCTGGGCCTCCACTCAGTAGCACCCTCCATACTCCCTCCCTATACCCTGTCCCTCCAGTGGGGAGCTCTGCGTGCCTACCCCGCAGGCTCTTCCCCTGCTGGCACCGATAGCATCAAACATCTCCCATGTTGCTTTGCAGGCTCAGGCAGGACTTGCTGTGAGCCCCTGTATTACTACTTCGTAATGGCCTTGTGAGTAGGTATGTGATGATGTCTACTTTACAGATAGGAAAACTGAGGCCCAGAGTGGGCAGAAGGTACTCGGGCTGCACAGCAGAGCTGTGTGCAAGCAGCACAGGCGGGGTCTGACTGTACCTTTGATGCTGAGCCTGGGAAGTAGGTGCTGTTGTACTTGTTTTTTTTTTAAACAAAAATAGAGGCACCTGGAAGCTGAGCTGCCTGGGGACTAGTCAGTGGCAGGGACAGGCTCAAGAGAGCCAGGAGAGCCCTGGAGCCACAGCCCAAGCCCAGGGGGAGGCGAGAGGTTCCTGGGGGCCTGTGGCCCAGTTCCTGTTCCCAGCGAGCTCAGCTGGACAGTGAGGGTGTTCGGGGCTGTGATCACCCATCAGGGACTTTTCCTGGCTCCCAGTGTCATTCTGACGAGGGAGATGGTACTCACTTCTCGAAACGGTGCCACTGAGGCCTGTGTGTGCTGGAAGTTGAGGCCGTGAGCTGAGGCCCGAGTTCCTTCCCGAACTCCAGACGCCGGAGGGACGCCAGGATCTAAACGCTGGCCAGAAGCCAAGCATCTTTGTCCCACTCGTGAGGGACACGGGATCTGTCAATGTGGCTTTTGTTCTGCATGCCCGTCTGATTACGGGAAACAGAAACCCTGGCTCGTACTCAGCCAAGGGTTTCAACATCCCTGCAGAAATTTTGCACGGGCCTGGGCCTGGCAGCTGCCCTTGGAAGCTTTGGCTGGGTCTTAGCCGTGGGCTGTCCTTGCCGTCATCTTGCTGCCTTGTTCTGTCATCTCACTTTGGGGATGGCGTTTCCTATCGCACGTGTCTGCCTGGAAACCGGAACTAGGAGTGGAGCAGAGCACAGCCTCTTTCTGTGCCCGGGTTGGGGACGCAGGACCCGACCTGCTGCTAGAGCTCAGAGGCCTTTGCAAGGTAGCTTCCCGGCCCCGGAGTCACTCAGGAATCAAGTTGGTGCAGAGGGAACAAGGGGACTCGAGTACTAGGACCCAGGTCGGGGAAGGGGCCATGGATCGTGGTCTTGTAGAACTGTCACTTGGAGCTGGTTGGTCTGCTCTTGGAAAGTGGAATTTATCTGAAACGGACAGGTTGGCAGAGGGAAGAGACTCTGAATTTGTTTTACCCCTTTAGATAGTAGGCAAATAAAATAGATGCCAGCATTGTGTGGAGTGACATCCTGAAGTTCTGGTGGTGATGGAGTGAAGTGGGGACACGTTTGGAGCACGTTGGAGTTATCTGGCTTATGAGCCACCGTCCACCCCAGAAGGCCAAGTCCTGGGCTGTCTCCAGGGGAAAGCACTCATATAAGGGGCATGGTGTTTGCGGGAATGTACTCAGGAGGCTATTATGTCTGAAAAAGGGAAATTGTAAAAACCTACAGGTTCTTCCATAGGGAAATGGGTAAGGAAATGATAGTGAATCCCTCCAAGAGCAGCTTTTTATTAAAAACTGAAGTTTGAAGACTCTAAGACAACATGCTATTAAGGAAAAACCCCACATAATTAAAAGTGAGCATGTCCCATAATTACATCCCTGTAAATATACGTACATGACAGGTCTGGAGGGTGAAATAGAAAAAGATTCGGAATTCTTTTTAGGGGGCTGGGGTTATTGGTAATGTTTTTTCCTAATAAAAAGGAAAGAAAACAATAGGGAATTGTGATTCAAGCCTGATTTAATTCTGGTATCGCTGTAGCTGATTATGCAGCTTTTAGTACCTTTCAAACCTTCTCGGGACTGAGATTCTTCATCGGGAAAGTGATAGGTGGATTTGGGAGGCTTTGAGATCAGGCTCCGCAGTCTGCGTCTCCCAGACCTGCTCCTGATGGACTCACGGGCACCATGGCACCCTGTGCAGGGGCAGCTCAGGCCCTCTGCACCGGTGTGGCTGCAGCGTGGCTCCCAAAGGCTCCTCCTCAAACTCGGTTTGACAGAACCTTCCAGGTAGACCATGCCCAGATCACGTACAGTCTTTTGACTGAGAATGGCCATCAGGCCCCAGAGGCCCAAAGCTGGAGTGGATCACGAGGGCCCTCTTGCCCCGCATCCGGCCCATGCCCATCGGTTGACTCTGTGGCCACATTTGTGGGATCCTGGTCCCTGCTGCCGGTAGCGGGCCAGGGACCCATGTGCAGGTGTAGCGAGGCCTCAAAGAAGAAGGTTTTACGAGGTGCTGAGCTCATAACCCTGGGTACTAGGTTCATGGTCCCCTACTCACCCTGGCTCCTCTCCTGCTGCCCAGCGAGCCTAGCTCATTTGCTGCTGCCCAGGGAAACCAGGATGAGTGGGATGGAAAGCTGGGGTGACCACTGTTCCTTGCAATGCAGAGAAGAGCAGTCGTTAGTGGAGGCTGGAAAACAAGGCACCGTGTGTGTGTGTGTGTGTGTGTGTGTGTGTGAGTGAGCTCATTGGTTGGGCACTGTGTCAGGGAAGGCTGGTGTCCTCTGGCCCCGTCTGTAACACCAGGGTCACCCATCTGCCCTGCCAGCCTGGTTGGAGTATCCACAAGGGAAGGTGAGTGCCGATATTCCATGCAGTGCTCAGACACTGGCAGCCCGAGGGCGACAGGCAGCACTGGGGCTCATCACATGGTTCCTTCTCACTGTCAAAGGCTTTGGAGGCGAGGCGGATCTGTTCCCTGGAGTGGGGAATGTGGCTGGGCGCAGGGTCATCTGTGAAAATGGCCACAGTGCAAAGCCAGAGCCACTAGTAGCTCTCAGGGTCATGTTTAGAATCAGAAGTCCAGAGCTGACAGGAGAGGCTGTCTCTCCAGCCCACTCCTGGCCTTGATCCCCAGCTCAACCCTGGTGCTCCCAGATCATGAGCAGCAGCCTGGGAGGAAGGAGCTGCCTCTGTCTGCAGACCCCCGGTGCAGGGAAGAGGTCTGGAGACTGTCTTTGTCCCTGTCTCACCCCTGAGGCACAATACTCGGCACCCACACCTTGAGGAGAGGTTTGTTTGACCTCACAGTTTTCGGAGGTCTTGGTCCACAGGCCGAGGCCAGAGGCAGGAGGTATGCAAGGGGGTGCAGGGAGGGGGCTGCCCACCTCTGTGGCACCAGGAGGTCAAGGGAGGAGCCGGAAGGAGACACAGCCTCTGGGACTGGACCTCACCTCCGAACTGACACTAGGCTGTGTCCCCCACGATCTGTCACTTCCCTTGGACTCAAGAGGCTTGGGGGGACCTCTGGGTGAGAGCCAGGCCAGAGGCAGGGCTGCAGCATGGACGGCTCAGACGCCCACTCCCACTTCATCAGAGCAAGACTGTCGCCTGCTTGTCATCTGCCCGGGCGCCTGCAGGCCCTGGCTGGCCTGAGGAGGGTGGAGGAGGGAGGTCACAGAGAGGGAGGAAGAGGGAGTGAGTGAGCGGGACTGGCTTGCAGGGAAGATGCCAGGAGCTTCTGAGTGGACATCAGAGCCCTAGCGGAAGCCGAGGAATGTGCAGTGTGGGACCTGCCCGGAGGGCATGTGGGGCCCAGGCTCCCCTGCAGCTGCATGTGGGTCTCCATGAACCCAGAAGCAAAACAACAAAACACTTAAGAAAAAATTAGGGTCTTTGTAATCCTGCAGCCTCTAAAGTGGTCCTGTATCTGAGTTCTCTGGGAGCAGCCTGCTTGCTTGCGCCTTAAGGCCTTACCAGTGTCTCATAAGCATAAAAATAGTTGCTGAAGCCACTGGGGCCCAGAGAGGAAGGAAGTGGGGATTTCGCTGAGCCCCGCAGAAGGCATGCTGAGTGCGAGCAGCCAGAGAGCAGCCAGACGCAGACGTCGCGCCCCACAGTCCGACCTGTGAAATGTGAAGTCTGAGCGGATCCGCGGAGACAGGCGCGGATTAGTGGTTGCTCAGGGCTTGGAGCAAACAGTGGGGAGGGGCTGCTAACAGGACAGGGTTTCTTCTTGCAGGGGACGATCTACGGTTGGTTGTGGTGTTGATTTTACAGTTCTGTGAATATACTCAAAACCACTGCATTGTGGCCTTAGCCAGGTGAATTTTCAAGTGTGTGAGTTGTGTCTTAGTCTGTTTAAAAATCGAGGTGCCTTTGACAGTTTAATGGAAGTACAGGTTAAAAAATCCCTTGTCCAAAATGTGTGGGACCTGAAGTGTTCAAATGTCAGTGTTTGTAGTTATAGAATACCTTCATGTACACAATGAGTTATCATGGGGATAGAGCCTAAGCCCAAACATGAAATTATTTTATGTTTCAAGTGCCCCTTATATACATGGACTGAAGGACTTTAGACAATATTTTAACATGCCTACATTTGGGGGGGCAGCACTGGGAATCATGCCAGGACCTTCTCAATGAGCTATATCCCCACCTCCCTTTTTTTCCTTTTGTTTTGACATAGGGCCCTTGCTGTATTATCTAGGCAGGGCTGGCACTTGAGATCCTCCTGCCTCAGCCTCCCAGAGAGGTGGGATTCCAGGAATTGCTGGGTGCCTGCACTTTGGCTGGGACCAGTCCCAAGAGGCCAGAAGTGGTGTCTTCTGCTTGTGGATCCATGTTTCAGATTCTGAGCATTTTTGGATTTGGGGTTTTTGGATTGGGGCTCAGCTGTGGGTAGTAGTACTCTGGAAGTAGCCAGTGGTGTTTTGATGACAGCAGTTCAGGCCATCATCCTGGGGTGTGTTCTTGGCCCCTCATGGCCAGGTTTACAGCCTCCAGGGTGTCACAATGGAGTTTCCAGCTGCGCTGCCTGAGGGAAGGAGTGACGGCCAGTGCATGCTGGTCACTGGGGGCAGGTGCTTTTGTCTACGCTTTCCTACACGCTGACCGCTGAGCAGGAACAGATGGCCCCGCAAGGTCCCTGGAGAAGGGGCCTGTGTGTCCCGGCCCACACATCTCCCTCCGGAAGTTGGTGTGACCTTCTGTCCTGTTCCCGTGGAGCCAAGGTTCCCAGGGGTGCCCTGTGGAAGAGGGCTGTGGGAAAACGTGCGCAGGCATCTCCGGGACGCCTTTCCGAGTGTCCCTGTAGCTGGGAAGCGTGGCTTTCTGTGCAGAGCTCGCCTGTCTGCAGCTGAGGGAGGCCAAGGCCCTGCAGCAGTGCCGGGACCTGCTGCAAATGCTGCGAGGTGACAGGGTCCTTGGCAGCGCCCCTCCCCCAGGGAGGGTGGGTGGGGGTGGAGCCGCAGCAGGGCCTGCTGAGCCTGCGGATGGCTGGGAGGGTTGGTTGTCCTGAGCACAGTCTTCTCCCATTTTCGTGCGGTGGGTGGAGGGGTTGGGATGGTGGTGGGGGGTGGAAGCCCTGCAGAGGAAATGAGCTTTTTCTTATAAGAGTGGAGGGTCGGTGCAGCTCAGGGTTAGGGCCCTCTCTCAGCATGTATGAGCCTGGGGTTCTATCCTTCGCACCACCTGTCAAAAAATAATAAAAAATGAGAGAATAAAAGAGGAATGTTTATGATGAAATATGAGAATATACCAAGAAGCTATTGTATTTATTACAGGCAGAGATAAATGGAACAAAAGGAAACAGCCTAGGGACAAAGCCTGAACATTTCCCTCTGTAATTTACTGTATATATAAATTTAAAATATTTATCTAGTAATAATAACATTTTAAAATTTTTTTTAAAAATTTGAATCTTTATTGGTACTTTATATATACACATCATGATATAATTTTTATGTCTCTTTCAGTTATATTGTTTTCCATAAGATTTAAGAAACTTTACATAGCTACTAGGATTTTTTTAGACAGCCATTTATCTTTCCGGCTGATTAAAGATGGGAAAATTTATATTTGCTTTCATGGAAACCATTTCAGAGAATAACATTTTTAAAGAATCACCATAAATCACCAAGGGGAAAATGATTATTCAGTAACTATGACGTGGGATCTTAGCACCAACGGTCCTTGTCTTTCTTTAAGAAGTTAATTTTTTTTGTTTGTTTGTTTGAGACAAGATCTCATGATATAACTTGGGCTGGCCTTGAACTCACCGGTAGTCTCCTGCCTCAGCCTCCCAAGTGCTGGGGTCGCAGGTGTGCACCATGACGTGTGGTTTACGTGATGGTTTTGAAATCCCAGAGCAGATCAGTGGAATGGCTTAGGCTTCCTTAGTTGCATTGGCTGGAGCCTGGCTGGAAACCACTGTGCACGCATGATTATTCTTCATCTTTGGGCACATCCACACGCGTGCTCATGCACACACACACACACACACACGTGTGGACACACCGGCAGCCAGGTCTCCACTCCATGTTGGGCTCCTGTTTTCCTTCTTCATTGTCATCTTAATCTGCTTTTTGCTTCATCAAATTTTGTATTTTAGGTCCCTTTTTAGTCAACGTGAAAAATTTGGGGGAGGAGGTAGCCTATAAATAAACAGTAATAATATATATAGGAAAAAGACTTGGAGAGAAGATGGCAGATTTGAGTAGATGATCTTGGGAGGGTGGTATTGATCCGATTGGAGATGATATGAATTTTCCTTAAGATTTTCAATGTTTTTGTAATTTTCTACTTGAAGCAGAATTATATCCTTTAGAATACTAGTTGTTTTTGAAGAAGGCATGCTTTTCTCATGCCCCACCCCACGCAGGGAGGGAAGGTCCTCTGTGCCATCGCAGGTGACAGAGGCAGGACAGCAGAGCGGCCTTGGGGCTGGGGGTGGAGCAGGGAGGTGCCAGGCTCTGAAGCGCAGGTGGGTCTGCTACCCACTGGTCTGCACTGGCAGGTCCGCTTGCTCTGGGTTCAGGTGATCTTAGATTGAAAATGCGTGTAAAAAAAAATTCCTGAAAAGTCTCTAAGAGCAAAGCTCAGGCCTTGCAACTGCCACATATGCTGAATCTACACAGAGGGAGGCGAAGGCAGGTGTCCGTGTGAGGGGCTGGGGGGTGGCACAGGGGTGCAGTGCATGTGGAGGGGCCCTGTCTGAGTCCTCAGCACCAGGAAGTGTTCCCCTAAAACAACAGCTCAAAACCCTGGGGCGCAGGTCCTGTGCTGACATGATGTTGTCTTCCCATAGTCCGAAGTCTGGGGCAGCTGGCGGGGTATATGTGTGTGTGTGTCTGTCTGTGTGTGTGTGTCCATCCTGGAACTTGCACTTCCCAGGGGCCGAGGTATCTGAATCGCTTTCAGTTCTCTGCCTGACCCTGCCCAGTGGAATGTGTGAGTGGAGACCGAGCATGTGTTCGTGTAGTCATGACATTCCCTGAGCCTTCCGGCATCTGGACACCCAGTGCCTGCTCGGAGGAGGTCACGTCCTGCTCGGAGGGAGCCAGGGTGATGCTTGCATGGAAACGATTGCAGATGGCATTGTAACCCCGGGTGCAGGGTGCTGGGCCGGGCTGAGGATGGAGGCGCTGCAGTGGGCAGCCAGATCTGGCCCTCCAGAGGGGCACTGCCTGTGCAGAGTCTGTGGCAGGCAGGGGCCAGGCGGCCACAGAAGTGTGGAGCCTTTGGGTAGCGGTACGTGGTGACCAGGTAAAGGACAGAGGGAGCGTTAGGGACATCAGATCCGCTGGACTCTGATGGTGGCCACCACTGCACCTTAGGAAGGTTCCAGAACGTCTGCCAACTGCAGGGGAGGGAGGTGTGCCAGTGTGAGAGAGGAAGCAGGGTGTGGCCAGGGTCCCCCAAAACTGATTGCTGTGGAGTGGTGTGTTTGTTGCTTTGGGAAGACTGGAGGTACAATTTCAAAAGAAAAATTGGAATTGTCATTTTCCACATTAGCATTTTACCAATGGGATGGGCTTGTAGTAAGTATCCATCGTTTTTAGCTGTCACTAGATGACTCTGACATATGACAGATTCCAGATAGGCATATTACTATTCCATTACATGGATACATGCTTGTGTTTCATACTAGTACTTCTAAGTACTTAGAATGAAGAACTGTCCAAAGAAAATTTTGAAAAAATGTTTAATTTGCACATAGTAATTGCATGTTTTCCTAGGGTGCAGTTTGGTATGAGTATAGTTTGTAATGTCCCATCAGGGCAGTGGCTGTATTGGAGCAGCTATATTTCTGATGTATTCAAAGCCAAGATTTTTTTAAAAAGCCAAGTTCAGCTGATCAGAGATGAGCAGTGTCTGCAAAATTTGATCCAGGTCCAAAATCTGACCCCACTAGTGCTGCCGACTCTGGCCTTTGTTTAACTCAGAACTACCTACCTGGGTGGAGAGCATCTAATTTCCTATTTAGGAAGAGTGGCTTGTTGTTCGAGGCATCTGGAGTCCTGAGTTTTACCTTCATTGTTGTACATGTTTGATTTAACCTCAGCCTCTCGTATCAGTTTGCGTGTTAGAGCTTTCTGTGAAGAAGATGGATGGTGGTGGTTCAGTAAACCGCCTGGCATGGTGGTATCTGGGTGAGAGTTCTTCAGGACCTAGGAGAGGTGACAGCACATGCAAAGGCTCTGTGGCCTGAGGGAGCAGCTGATATGGTAGCAGCTGAAAGATGGTGGCATAACAGGACAGCAAAGTGTGGGTCAGAGATGGCCTGGGGCACGCTGTGGAGGCAGACCAGGGCCACATTGTCAGGATCTTGTAGACTTTCTTGGAAACTTGAGCCTTCCTGTGGAGTGAAAGGGAAGCCACTGGAGGGTTTAAATCAGGGAGCACTATCATGTTGATAGATGTGCTGTCTCATTTAATACTCACAACAGGTCCTGCAGGAATTCTTGTCTTCGGTTAAATCAGGGTAGTGGGGCCTGAGTAGTTCAAGGGCTTCTTGCAGGTGAGCTGTGGAGTATGGGCAGCCAGTGGCTTGAGGTCTTTCATCATCCGTATCAGACTGCTGGGATGGTAACATCATGGCGGCCACTGTCTCAATGCACTTTCAACTCTTAAGATGAAAGACTCCCCTTCAGTTACAAAGTGGTATTATGCTGGAGAGGGTGGAGAGGGTGAGGACACCGCGGGCTCTGGAGAGGCCCAGTGTGCCTGGCCGCGGGCCAGCCTCTCGGGGCCTGGCTGTCTGGTGGGGCGGCTCACCGCACTATCAGCACTAAGCAGAGTCTGGCTGCTCGGTGGAGCCGTCTGACACTGCCATTGTCCATGGAATGCGCCCCGGGGACTTGGAGCTGGGAAATCAGATCGGCTCTGCATGCGTGGTTTCACCAGAGCTTCAGGGCCAAGTTTCTGCTTTCTGCCTCTGGGTTCTCGGCCCCTAAGTGCATTCTTAGAATGCTGGCTGGGAGATTGCTGTCTCATGATCTCCAAGGGGAACCTAAGAAGCCCATTTTTGGGGCAGAGGAACAGGGGACACCTGTGGGCCGTGTTCTGTGAATTTCTTGCCACTGATGACCAATGTCTGTTCCTTCCTAGTTGACCATGTTGTCCCAGAGCCTGGGACAAGCCTGCTGGCCGCCTTTGACCAGTGGAGGGAGTGGGCCGACAGCAAGTCCTGCTGCGACTACTCGCTGCACGTGGACATCACTGAGTGGCACAAGGGCATCCAGGAGGAGATGGAGGCTCTGGTGAAGGACCACGGTAGGTCGGGCAGACGCGGGCTCCTGTTTGCACCTCAGGCCTTACACGAGTGCTGCTCTGGGAAGCAGCTCTCCAAGGGTCGTGACCATGACAGAGGGCTGCAGCCCATGCTGACCCGTGTGGTCTCGTTGCCTTATTGAGAGGAGGCCTGGCTTCTGGGCCAGTTGTTGCTCACAGCTGACTGGTGTGAGGTACCTGAGGTGTTGAGCCAGGCCGGGAGCTGAGAGCGATGGAGACACCAAGGAGGAAGAGGGGCTGAGGGAGTCACGTGAGCTCTGAAGGCAAACCTGGGTGCACCCGGATGGAAGGGAAGGTGAGGGGACATTTTGGAGACCACTTCAGGGCTTTTCACTGTTGGGAAATCTCCAGGGATTGGAAAGATTCCTAGAGGACACCAGCACAACCTTTACGACCTCAGGGCCCCAAGGACTCTGGTCAGCATGCATCTTGGGGTGTAGATGGAGGAGCAAAGCCTGTGGGTCTCCTAGAGCCTGCTGTGGGTGGGCTCCCTGGGGCCATTCATTTGCAACCTCACTGAATCAGGAAGCCCCTGCTGGTTAGGGTGCAGGGGCTCTGGGCTCAGAAGCACCTTTCCCATGAGGAAGATGGCAGGAGGCCCAGGTGCAGTGGTGCATGCCTGTAAACTCAGCGCTTGGGCACAGGCAGGAGGATCTCTGTGAATTCAAGCCCAGCTTAGGCTATGTAGGGTTCAATCGTAGCTTGGAATATAAAGTGAGACACCATCTTTAAAAAAGTAAAACCCAAACAAATGAAAGAAAGAACAAACAAATTGTTCCTCCCCCAAAACTCTGGGATGGATACAGATGATCTTATAAAGATATGGTAGGTGTCCATCAATACTGCACAGAAAGCTCCAGACTGAAGATTTCAGTCTCAAGTTTTTTTGCCCTTGCACAGATTAGCTGTGTGACCTTGGGCCAATCACTAAAATCTTATGGGTCTCCAGTATATTAAGAGAAATCTCTTCACTTAGGATGTTGAACTTGAAGATGTCTGTCTCCTAAGATTCTTTTCAGCAGGAAGCTTTATAAACAAGAAAATAGGCAACATTTTGACTTCCTTTTGGCCGACACCCAGACTTCATTGGATTTAACTTTCAGTGCATAGAATGAATCTGCAGCAGAGCAGGGAGGGTTACCATGGCAACTGTTGCCTGGCAAGAAGAGCAGGGTCAGGATGTCCGGAGGCATTTAACTCAGGCAGCTTCCAGCACCCCCAGGTGGCTTGAATTAAGCTCTGAGACTGTGAGGTTGTCAGGACGATTGTTTAAAATTGTGATGGATTTTGGGCATGGCTGTTTGGTCTGGTGCCTCAGGAGGCGAGAACTCAGACGCCAGGATGAGCACTGTGACCTATCTGCTTGTTGAAGTAATGGGCCTTACTTTTTAAAAATCTGTTTCTGAGAAATCAGTGCGGAGGACAGTGGGCTTGCCAAAGGAATGCTGCTTATTACTGATCCCCATAGACCCTTCTAATTCATTTTCTTTAAAGTCACCACAGACATGTTTTGGGGCAGACTTTAGTATTTTTCCAAGTTGCTGTGAGGAAATAGGCGTCATGTGACATCACTTTTAGCCCTTAGGAAGCTCAGCACAGCATTAAGTGCTGTGGACTCTACCCTCCACCTGCAGGGGTCTTCCTCTGCCTGAACTTTCCCTTATCTCTGACACACCAGTTTCCATCCCCTTAGTCTGCAGCCTCGTGCAACTCCGGTTTCCCTTTCAGTCTTTATGCATTTGTCTGTTCTCAGGCCCTCAGGGAAAAGGATTCCTGCACTGTTTTGCTCTTTGTCTTTTTTTTTTTTTCTAATTTTTTATCTTCATTGGTACATTGTATATATACATCATATTGGGAATTTGTACCAGTATACGACACGATTTAATTCTCATTTTTTCCCATTCCCCTACCCACCTTGTCTCACGCAGCACAAGGTTAGGTGTCAGTGGCAGAATGTCTCATGACTTTCTTAGCTGAGCCCTGCTCCGCTCGCTGTGCATGGGGACTCCGTGGATGCCTGAGTTGCCCCCGCCTTTATTTACTGTGAGGAGTGCTCCTGTGAACGTGGTGGATAGATATCTTGGCTTTCAATTTTTACATTTAAAATTTATAGAAAGATTGGAAGGATACTAAAAATCACTCCCATGAACTACCTGCTCAGATTTCCTTGTTGTTTCTATTTTACACCATTTATTTTATCATTCTTTGTCTCTATCTGGCTTTCTGTCTCTCTTCTCTATCTCTACACATGCACACACATTTGCACACACGAATGCACATGCGCGGTATGATCGCTTTCTTTTTCCTTCACAGATTCTTTGGTTTGGGTGTAGCTATTAAAAGGCATGTCTGTCTCTTTTGTCTGTCCTTCAGGGGTGAACTCTTTCCTCGTGTACATGGCTTTCAAAGATCGCTTCCAGCTAACGGATTCCCAGGTAAGAAAGACACCTCTGAACAGACCCCCTACTGTTTGTCAGCCACCACCGCAGCTGTCAGGGAGAGCAGTCGCCACCAGATATGTGTCCTCCGCTGCGTGGGACATGGCTGCCTCTTAGATCAGCCTGTGCCCCAGCAGATGCTGGGTGTGACTCTGGGGACCTATAGCAGGGGACACAGGGCACTCAGCCATGTAGTCCTGAGACACTCATCCCTCTGCCATGCCCTTTGCTGGGCTCCCGCCATGCCTGGCAGAGGCAGTTCCTCTGCTGGAAGTGCCCAGGAACACTGCCCACTGTCAGGCCTGCCTAACGCAAAAGGCAGCAGGCCAGCAATGGAGCCGACAGGGAGAGTCCCATCTCTGGTCTTGCCTTGTGCTGTCTCAGATATATGAAGTCCTGAGTGTGATCCGGGACATTGGTGCCATAGCCCAAGTGCATGCGGAAAATGGCGACATCATTGCAGAGGTATGGGCTTTCCTGTTTGCCTGTTCTTCCTCCCTGGGGGGCGGGGGACATAGCCTTGTGGAAGCCGGGTGACTTTGGTGGCTGAATGCCCCTCAGGAAACCAGAGAGCCTGGTGTCCTATGCCAGGCTTTTCTGCACAGGGGCGCTCGTGGGACACGTGCTGGTTCCCATTCCCTTCCCTGCGACACAGCTCTCCTGGCACACCCAGGATCTCACGCTGGGCAGGGTAGGAGTGCCATCCCAGGAGCTGTGCCAGGGGTAGCAGTGTGGTTGGGAGATTTCACCGCCTTCTGCAGATGAGAGGGATGGGGCAGTGAATCCTTCACTAGGGAGGCCTTGTGTTCCTGCTGAGAGCCCAGCAGGGCCACTCGCATGCCATGCTGTCGCTCAGAGCCTCCGGCAATCTGGCTCCTGCGACCAGCTGGCTGTCTTTGTACATTTTAGGAGCAGCAGAGGATCTTGGATCTGGGCATCACGGGGCCTGAGGGACACGTGCTGAGTCGGCCTGAGGAGGTGAGTACCACAAACGGACGCTTGAGACGGGGCTTCTTTGATGCAGACTCGGTCTCCCTGTGGTGTGTGTGTGTGTGTGTGTGTGTGTGTGTGTGTACACGCAAAGCCAAGTGTTGGACTGATCCGGGGCAGGGCGGCATGGCTCTTTCAGCTGGACAGCTGTTCTGTCTCTGGCTGAGTAGATAGATGCATGAGCACTTCCTGAGTAGCACCCTGAAGTCTGGGTTTTATGGTCAACCCCCAGAGCATGTGATTCAGGACCCAAAAACTCTTCTCCATCCCTCAGACACATGATGGGTGTTGTGCATTTTCCCCACTGTAAGTCTGCCCAGGGCACAATGCAGTCATCAGGGTTTGCTGGATGGGATCTCTTAAAATTGCAGAAGAATTCAGTACTGTACCCTGGCTGGCGCCAACAATGTTCTGGGTGCTGGGGACCACAAATCAGAGGGTACAGGGCAGTGTATCTCGATGGTGGATGCTCTGGATGCTGGGGGGCTAGAGACTGTAGCTTTAAAATACTTGGCAGAAGGGGCTGGAGGGTTGGCTCAGTGGTTCCGGCGCCGGCCTCGCAAGGGCAAGGTCCTGAGTTCGATTTCCGGTAACCACATGTAATGCTGGGCGTGGAGACACGCCCACCAACAATCAACACCGCATACCACAATGTCGGACGTGGTGGCTCACGCCTGTAATCCCAGCACTCGGGAGGCAGAGACAGGCGGATTGCTGAGTTTACGGCAGCTTGCCTAGGCACCATAGTGAGCTCAGGGCCAGCCTGAACTACAAGGCAAGACCCTGTCTCTAAAAAGCAAAAAAAAAAAAAAAAAAAACTTGGCAGAAGTTGCTCCTTAGTGCAGGGTTCAGGGTAAGGAGCCGACTGAGGAGCAGCCTGACAGCTCCGGGGGAAGATGGAGGAGAGCGTCCTGCACGTGGCCAGTCCTCTTCCTTGGCTGGAAAAAGGTGACAGAGAGAGGTAATGAGGGGGCAGATCCTCGGGGCCTGGGCGGATGGAAGCCTAACATTAGCGTTTCCCTGCAGAAAGAGGTAGCAGGAGGTGAAGGGGCAGTGAAGTCTCAGGGCTTCAGAGCTGTCTGCAGAGCACACTATGCAAACAGGAAATAAGCTGGTTTGGACTTCCTGGAGAGGAGTGAGCGCTCCAGGAGGTGGTGTTCTTGGTCCTTTGACCAGAAATATTGAAACCATTTGTACACAGCTCAGCCCAGAGGCCTCCCTGAAAGCAATTGTTGCAGACAGAATTGCAGAGTCCCAGTGGCTCACTTTGAAGGCTCCTTCATCTGGGGAATGTGATTCCCAGCTGGTCAGGGGAGGGCACCTGCTGTATGCCAGGGATAGATGAAGGCCTTGCATGAGTCCTTGTACTTCCTCGGTAGCCTGGTGAGGTGAGGAGGAGGCATGAGCTTGAAGGACAGACAAGGCAGATTCAATTTCAGTCCCCAGGACCCAGCTACACTTTCTCAGCTCCTGGTAGTAATTTTCCAGTTTGCCAAGAGGGTTCTGTTGTGTGTTAAGCCCTGAGTGGGTGATAAAGAGAATAAAATATGGAACTACTCTGAGTGGACCTGAATGTTACAACCCAGAGAGGGAGGAGCCAGCAATGCATGGGAACAGCAGCTGGTGACACTCACAGTTTAACTTCCAGAAGCTTTCCAGAATGTTCTGGAACTTTCCACTGGCAGCATAATGATGGCCAGCATGTACCGGAACTTTCCAAAACATCCTCTTGCCACTCTATGCTTTCTTTTCAAACTCATTATGTAGTTTTTAGCCAAGAAGATGGACTGGGAGTGCAGGATTCCAGAAGTCACCTACCTGTGACGGTGGGGTCATGCCCTGCAGGGGCAGCATGAACAGAGGACTGGTTGCTGCTGAGAGGGACTCAGGGGGAGCTGGGGAGAAAGAGGCAGCCAGAAGTATAGACATGTAGGATAGAATGGGTGGGCTGGGAGGGAAGAAGGGCATAAGAAGGGCACATGTCTGGGAAGAGAGTAGGGACTCAGCTGTAGTAATGAAGAATCATTCACAGAGCAGGGAACTTCTTCAGAATAGGACCTCATAGAAAGAGGTGACTGTAGTGGGCTGGGAGCTGAGGCATGGGCTGTTGAGGACCTACAGTGTGTGGACACTGCTGTGTGTCCCTGAATAGGTTACTTCCCTCTCTGGGCTTTTTCTTGCCTCATTTTGAAAATCAGAAGGTGGAGCAGGTGGGCTCCCAAATTCCTGATTTGATTTCTAAACTTCCATACTGTTTTTGCAATACATTATTTTATTTTATTTTTGGTTACTTGAGACAAAGGTATTACTATGTACTTCGTGCTGGTCTTGAATTCACTGTGTAGCCCAGGCTGGTGATCCTCCTGCCTCAGCCTCTGGAATGCTGGGATTACAGGTTTTTGCCACCACACTCAGCTTATTTTTATTTTTATTTTTTTTTGCTTTTTGAGACAGGGTCTCACTTTGTAGTTCAGGCTGGCCCTGAGCTCACTATGGTGCCCAGGGAAGCCGCCGCGAACTCAGCAATCCTCCTGTCTCTGCCTCCCAAGTGCTGGGATTACAGGCCTGAGCCACCACGTCTGGCACTGTGGTATGCGGTGTTGATTGTTGGTGGGCGTGTCTCCACACCCAGCATTATATGTGGTTACTGGGGATGGAACTCAGGACCTTGCGCTTGCAAGGCAGGCACCGGAACCACTGAGCTAACCCTCTGGCCCTCAGCTTATTTTTAAAATACTTTAAAGAAATATTATTTAAATAAGTAAAATACTTTAAAGAAATATTATTTAAATCAGAGTTGGGCATCGTGGAAAACTGTATGCTGTGTGTCAGAGACGTACACATCCACAGAGAAAAGTAAAATGTTCTTGGGGACCATGGAGAACTGGGGTTTAAGTGACCTCCTCTTCCAAGGCCAAATGTTTTAGTTGGTCCTCTCGCTGGCTGGGGTAAGGTGGGGGTCTGAAGTCCATCCCTAGTGATTGAGCAAATCCAGAAGACCTGGGATCCCACCTCTTCTCCCAAAGGCCAGTCCCACAAGGTGGAACAGCCCCCCAGTGAGGGGCTCGAGGCCTGTGGTCTCCCTTATTTAGAACATTGCATCTTCCAGTCCCTACAGCACAGGTCTGGGGCCTGTGCCTTGCTGCCATAGAGCCATGAACAGTGTCCCTTCACAGTCGCCCTGCACTCTGGGAGTCCTGAGGCTCCAGTGTGGCCTGGTGCGGAGAAAGGAGAGAGAAAAGAGGGCCAGGAGGGCGGGTCCGTAGCTATCCTAGGAATTGAAAACATCTGGGTGTTCCACAAGTGCTTTTGAGAGCCACTTGCTTCGCCTATGTATTTCTTGACCCCTCTTCCCGTGGTTGATGTCTGAGCAGCCCCTGGCAGTGAAGCTGTCTCAGATCCACCAGTAGCTGCCTGGCAAAGGCCAGGACAAGCCAGAGCCTGAGCCCGCTGAGCCTGCAGGAGACAGGGTGGTAAAGGGTGGCTGGCGTGCCGCTGATAAAGGAGGGGCTGTACCTGTCTGTGGGAAATCCCTCTTGAGTTTCTGTTGTGTAGTGGACACTGTTGGGCTCTTCGTCTCTCCCTCTGCAAATTCACACCAGTGTCTACCTGGGTTGAGTGAAGAGAAACATCCAGAAGTCCGGCGACTTTCTGAACTCTGCCACAGTGTAATTTCACCTTCCTTTATAAAATCACACTGCTGGTTTTTCCACAAGATGTAGCTCCAGCCAGGGCGTCTTCCCTGACAGGCTGTTTAGCAGGCTCCACAGGCTGTACCTAAGGTCGTACCAGGCTGTGACTGGCTGCCACATCCAGGCCTCACACAGGCCTACGGTGTGCACAGACGCCGGCTCGCTGACCTGCCCTGTGACAGTGCACATTTTCAGGGGAAGTGCTGGCTTTGTTCCTGAGCCCCCAGTGGAAGCCCAGCCCCATCCTGGAAAGTTTTGACTTAAGACCAGGGAAGTAGAACAAACAGCAGTAAGGGTTACAATCCAGAGCTTCGTTGCAACCCTCCTGATGATCCTGTGCCTGGGCTTGGGCAGGCCTGAGAACGGCATGGGTGATGTCCTGGCTGATGGCTGCACTTTGGGCAGGGTTGGAGGGAAGTGCCCTGTCATCGTCACCACCTAGTCTTCAGCGACGACCCTGGTGCTGTCTGCGGACCCACCAGTTGTGGATGGAGGGTGAAGACGGGGCTCTGCGTGGCCGAGTTCTCACACTCAGCTCCCTCCCTCAGGTCGAGGCGGAAGCTGTGAATCGGTCCATCACCATCGCCAACCAGACCAACTGCCCACTGTACGTCACCAAGGTGATGAGCAAGAGTGCGGCTGAGGTCATCGCCCAGGCCCGGAAGAAGGGTGAGTGCTGGGCAGGGGTGGCGCGGAGGGAGGGCTGCTCGCATCGCTGCCAGGGGCAGGGAGTCCTGTTTCCTCCCTGTGTTCCAGGGCGGCGCCCTAGTTCACATCTGTTTACAGCAGAAGCCCAGCCAAGGCTGGTGCCCCCCATAGGCACGATGGTTTCGTTTGCGGGGTGCAGTTAAACTCGGTGCACATGGAGACTCCATCATTTTCCGTGGGCCACTCCTGGGCAGGGCTGTCCTGCAGAGCGGGTATCCCCTCCGCGGTGGGAGGTACGCTTCTCCACGCCGGGCAGAGAGGCGTGTGCAAGGTGCGTTTTGCCCGATCAGATCACACACCAGGTTTGGGGCTCAAGTTACTGCAGCTGGGTCTTGCTCAGTGGTGTTTCCTGAGGGGACCTTGTCGTCACTGACGCTGCAGAGCCCTCTGTTGCCTGCTGCACACGTTAAGCCAGTCAGTGCGTGGTGTATCCTGAGGAGTTGGTGCCATGAACAGAAAACCTGAGAGTTAGAGTTGGCCTTTGGCGAGGGGCACAGCCAGATCTGAAGTGAGCATCTCGAAACAGGTCCTTCTTCAGCGGCGTGTGGTGAGGGATGCAATCCTAGCACTCTGGAAGCTGAGGCAGGAGGATTGCCACAAGCCCAAAGCCAGCCAGGGCTACTGGGCAAGACCCTGTCTCAAAAAACAAACAGCAAATGAATGAAAGGGCTCCTTGCTTTCTTTTCTCCCTATTGTGTCTCTCTGCGCCTTTGACTCACTCCCTCTGTCTCTGTGTCTCCATTTCTGTCTGGATTCCTGAGTTTCTCTTTCTCTCTTGTCTCAGGCTCCTCTCTCCCCTCTGTCCATTCTCTTTCTGTTCTGTGTCCCCCCTGGCTGCTGCACGGCTCTTGGGACCCTGCCCTCCTGGCTTCTTGCAGGAATTGTCTTTCCAAGTAAGAAAGTGTCGCCTCAAAGAACAGAGTCTGTTCAGAACGAGCCAATTTATTTTCCAGGAGACCAGGCGTGACAACGGGCAGCAGTACTCCCATCGGCCTGGGCTTTGTGTTTGGGATCAGCCTCACCCCCAACACCCAGCGCACCCGTCACAGCCTTCCCTGAGGCTTCCGGTGGGCATAGTGTTCAGAAAGGGTTGGTGGGGCAGCTTATCTTCTTTTTTTATCAATCACTCTGCACTCAGATGATAATAATTAGAGTATCAGACCAACATTTTAGTGTAATTTTGAATTGGGGCCCTGCCAGACTCTCGCCTGTCCAGTGAGGACGGGTCTGGGTGCCCAGCTGACTGTGAAGTGGTGGAGGTGACCCCACGGCCCACATTCCCTGTTCTTCCTGAGCAAGTGTGGGTTTCCTGAGCAAGTGCGGAGCTGGGCAGCAGGTCAGCGTCCACTTCTGCTCTTGTGCTCTGGCTTGGTCGGGCCCAGTGTCCTCTCTGTTGTCCTTGTCACCTTTGGCCATGTGTGAGGGAACGCCGTGAATGTGTTGTGCTCCAGGGGGGTGTCCCCTTGTGCCAGCCTGTGGTTTCCAGGATGGATGTTGCATTCCGACTGTCACCCTCTGGTCGGTGAATACCTTTGCATCAGGCACACTTGAATTGCTACGAAGGAATTTCAGCATCCTCAGGCGCCCACAGACGAGACCAGGGCCCAGCCAGCCTCGCAGTCCATCTGCCGCACAGTCCGGAGGAAGCCCAGGCTGGAACTTTGATGCTACACTCTGCAACCCAGTGAGCTGAGGCTCAGAGCTGGAGAAGAGCAGATGCAGAACTCGGTCACCGGACTCGGTCACTGGGTATCTAACTTCTGCTTCTGGGTCTTCGCAGCAGTGCTGACAGACACTTGAGCTGCGTTAGTACTGGACTCGCCTATGACCTTTGTGTGCTGGGCTTCATGCCTCAGCAGACCTGGTAGAGACCGGAGCCCGACGCCCTGAGAGCCCCGGGACGCCTGAAAGCAAGGCTTCCCAGAGCACCAAGGAGGAAACAGTAGAAGGTTGAATTAAGAGTTTGTTCTAAGGATTCAATATCCCGTCTGCGATCCAGCCGCTCTCCATGGTGCGCCAGCCACGCGGTGCTGCGCTAGGTGCTTATCATCTCCGGTCTCATTTCCCATCTGCGAGGGAGGGCAGCAACCTCATCTCCTGGGGCGAGTATGATGTTTAAATAAGATAGTGCGGGCAAGCGCCTATATAATAACTTACCAGCTGGCCTCATCGTTAAAGAATGCAGGGCCGGCTCAACCTTGAGCTTGTTAGACAAACAGCACAAAGACACCTGTGACTGAGGATGCGAGTTTTCTGCTGAGGACTGTTTTTGTTACAAAGCAGAGAGCCTCAGACGGGTCAGCCCTCTGAAGAGGATTCAGAACTGCAAATGTGGGTTGTTAAAGAATCAAAGTCTCACTTTGTCATCTCAGCACTTGGAGGGCTGAGGCGGGAGAATCAGAAGTTCGAGATCCGCTTGAGCAACCTAATGACTTAGCAAGACCCTATGTCAAAATTAAAAGGAAAAGAGCTGAGCTACAGTTCCATGGGGAGGTCCTGGGTTCAGTCCCCAATCCTGGTAACACGAGGGGACGTGTCCTCTCAGTGAGCTGTGTGCCTCTCCACCCACAAACCGACTGCTTCTGTGTCCAAGACAGCAATGGTAGGTGTCTGACCCCCAGCCCAGGGGCTCCCCAGATTGCATATGGCCCTTGTGCGACGTCCAGTGGGAATGCGCCCCTGGGTAGTGCCTACTGACCTTACCTGGCAGGCGCCCTCCTCTGACTTCCTCACCAGCCCCAGAAACATTCAAATAGCTGTGGCTGAAGAGGGCACTGAACCCGGGGACTCAGTCTCTAGGGTTTGTTAGGTCCCGGTGGTCATCAGGGTGCTTGAGCTCCATGGAGAGACATGTTCCTATGGGGATGAAGCCTCAACGTGAGGCCGATGGGCACGGGGCAGTCTTGAACCTAGAACTGCGGCTGAGAATGTTAGGTGAGCTGTGAGTGGCATAAGTCCTTATGAGGGAGACAGAAGCAGTGGGAGGAAGACACGGTGGGCTGGAGACACTGGGGAGATGTGGTCTGCAGCCTGCCCCCCGCCCCCAGCAGAGCCTCTGTCGGAACAGCAGAGACTGGGACTGGGACACTGCAGCCAGGACCCAGGATGTACCAGATGAGAGCCGGGTTCAGGGTTAGTCATCATAGTCCCACACCTGGCAGGCATCAGGTTATCTTTCAGGGTACATGAAGAAAAGTTGGAGTCACATATGTGTTGCTTGACTCAGGAATTGGAACCCCTGAATTCATTCTTTTCTCACTTTGTCTAGTGTCATGAGGAGCATCCAGCCATGTTTGATGTATTTGTTAATTGGACTCGAAAATGTTCCATAATATCAGCACACATCACCCAGAGCCTTGCTTTTTAGAAGTATTGGTCTAGAGCCTGGAGTGGTGGTGACACCTGTAATCCCAGCACTCTGGGAGACTGAGGCAGGAACATTGCAAGTTTGAGCCCAGCTTGGGCAACTTGTGATTTAGTGAGACTCTGTCTCCAAATGAAAAAATAATAAAAGGCCAGGGTTTAGTCCAGTATGAGGGCTCTTGGTTCTATCCACTATACAGCAGAAAAGCAGGAGAAGATCAAGAGGAAGAGGGGGAGAAGGAAGAGGTAGGAGTAATGTGTGTTTGGGGGCCTCCAGTAGTGCTGTTCTGTGCGTCTCTTCTGCTCTCTCACATCAGGGACTACAGTGCTATCTTTACTGGGAATGGAGTCGTTAGTGCCTTTAAATTGTATCTGATAAGGCGACAAATTCAGGAACCTTGGAACCAGTTCAGGAAGCCCACTCCTAAAATGTACCAAAGTGAGACTGCGCAGTGCCCAGGCTCTTGGGCTCATGGGATAGGTTTGCTGAAACGTGCGTGCATGCGTGCATGTGTGTGTGTGTCTGTCTGTCCATCCCCTTTGGTATTCTACTCTGCTTTTGTGGTTGCACTTTAAGCTCTGTCTACAGAGCTTTCCCTTGTTGCTACTTTGCTTTGTCCTGCTCTTCATTCATGTCGTGTCAGACATTTCCAAGCCCCGATCTTGCGTCTGTTCTTTGTGAATGTGCCTGGGCCCCGGCTGCTTGTGAATAAACATCACGTGCCAGTCCCCTTCCTTTCCCAGTTCCCCCTGAGCCTGCCATGGCTGGTGTGGGGGTCATAGCCTTCGGTTGAGACTTTGCCTGGAGAGGAAAATCATGCGGCTCAACTGGCCGCCAAGAAAGCATTATTAACACTGTGTTTACAGAAGTGAAGAAAGGCCAAGTGAGCCATTGCGTGGCTTATTGTTATTAGTGGGCATTATTTCTGGCACACACCTCCCCAGTGTCTGGCCTCCTGGGCTCCCTCACACACGGTGTTTAGAGAATGACTGAGGAGCCGGGGTGGGGGAGGGGGGTCTCGGTCCCTGGTGATGGGGTGCAGCCCAGGAGTGCAGCTGAAGTCCCTGGAGGTACAGGCCTTGGTGTGATAGTGAATGCGGGCCTGCTTTGGGAGCCACAGAGCAGAAAAAAAAGTCAAGACAGCAAGGAACTCTGAATCACTAGGAGTTCGAACAGAGGAAAAATGAGGTGTAATTTGGCCTTTCCTCCTTGTGCCCACCTCTTTGGTCCCTGACCTCCTCCATCGTGACTTGGACACAGGCCATGTGTCCTTGCTCATCTCTGGTTGAAGGAAGGGGCAGGTTCTGATCCGCAGTCATTTTGGAAGCTCTGCCCACATTTTGTGTTCTCCAGAAGGAGCAGGTCAAAGTCATTCTTTGGCACAGAGGAAAAAGTGTCCGGGCCTTGATTATACAGCTGCCACCCTGCTCTGAGTTAGCTTTGGAGGGAGAGAGGCAGCTGTTCATTTCAGTGAGGTCAGTGTGGCTGTCATACAATACTTGACACCCACAACCTAAAGAGCAGAGGCTTGTTTGGCTCAAGCTTCCAGTGGGTTCGGTCCATAGCCAGCGGGCTCCATGGCAGGAATGACATGGTGGGATGGCCTGGTGGAGAGAGCTGCTCACATCATGGCAGCCAGGAAGCAGTGAGAGGAGGGAGGAGCTGGGAACAAGAGGACACCCTTCCAGGGCCTACCCCTGTGGCTACCTTCAAACAGGCCCATCTTCCAACAGCACATTCAGCCATGAACTCACGATGGATGAATCCACTGCTGAGTGTAGCACCCCGTGATCCAGTTGCCTTCCAAAACTGCCTCTGAGCATGTGAGACTTGGGGGACATTCCAGATCTGAATGTCCCATGTCTTCCCAGCACCAGCCCTTCCTTGCACTCTGGATTTCAGAGGACTGGAAAGCACATTTGGCCAGAGATCTCCAGTCATGTGAGGACCTTGGGAAATGCAGACACTTGTCCGTGATTTTCACAGACCATCAAGCTTGGTTGTTTTTTGTCCTCTAAGCATCTTTGTTCTCATGAGCTTTTTCACAAAGAGGAATCAGGAAACCTACAAGGTTTTGAATACTATTTCTTAGACTTATCTGAACCTCACTTTTGTCCTCAGTCTGAGCAGAACCTCAGACCTGGCTGGGCAGGGAGAATTAAACCCAACCAGACCTGCTGGCTGCTCCGGCCCAAGGCTGTGTGCCAGTGAGCCCATGAGAATCACCACTCTGCTGTGTCCTGCTGCCATTTGTCTCTCATCAACAGCTTTGGCAGCAGCCAGGCCTTCTCATTAGGTGGTGGTTTCCGGTTTGGGGTGAGAGCAGGGACCTGTGCTGCCATCCCGTGGGCGGGTCTTGAGGAGGCCAGGAGCCCAGCACTCTCTTGTGGGCACTGAGCCTTGGCCCTTTTCTTCCTGGGTGCCTCTCTGAGCAGGCTTGTCTGGGCACTGGGGCTGCCCTCCTGCCTGGGGACCGTCCCTGAGGACCTGGAGTGGGCTGCCTGTCTGGCCTCCCAACACCCCCTGGCCAGACAGGGACAGCGAACAGTGGTTCCTTTGTGACATTCCTGAGTAGGAGGGGCAGCTCCAAGGAGCCAATTCCCAGAGGAGGCAGCAAAGAGGGTGTTGTGCAGTTTTACCAAGCGATAAGGCTTTGAAAAGGCCGTGGAGAGTAAAGAGGGCACATTCCTGACTGAGACCTATTTCAAGGGCCTGCATTGGGAGAAGAGGGAAGCTGGCTGCTGACAGGAGAGGCGGCAGGATCTGAGGGGCTGGGGCAGCCGAATTTGGAGCCCTGAGATCTGATTCTAGCACCGGTGCCTTGAATAAATTATGGGATCATTTAGTCAGTTTGACATGCATTTATTGATTGTTTACTATGTGCAAGCAGATACTTGATAGAATAAAACAAATTCAAACCTGGGTGATTGGAGTGGAGGGTGGGACCCTCAGACATGTGAGCCCCAAGCTGTTTTCACATCATCAGGGCAGATGTGCTTTGGATCTGTCCTGGAAGGCAGAAGCTTCCTTAGGAGGGTCTTACACGGGAGTGACATCAAAAGGTTCTGCTTCCATGAAGATACCTCTGGGAGGGTCCTGGCAATGGGTGGTGAGTGGGGAAGGGTGTCCGGAGTCACCATAAGCCAGCACTGCAGGTGGGAGGCTCTGCTGGAATGAGCTCCAAGAAATGTTGGGAGCCTGGCTGAAGGAAAGACTGATTTAAGAAACTAAAGCATTGCGATCAGTGGGTGTAAATGGTTCCTGACTTGCTGGCTCTGAACAGCCAGAGAAGAGGATATGATGTGGGAATCAGGAACTACATTCTTTCTTGGATGCTATAATAACTTAGCCGAGGATTTAACAACTAGAATCCAGTAGCATAAGTGCACAAGGTTATGTCTCACACCTACATGTCGCCTGTGGAACCGATGCTTGTCAAGGTGGCTCCCTTCACACGGGTGCAGGGACCTAGGTGTCCCTGGGGCAGATCTGAAGGGCTGTGTGGTCTCTCTCAAAGCCTGGTGAAGCCTTTGGGATTTCCCCAGAATGAGACCTTGCAGGAAGGTCTGGCATACGTGGGCAGAGAGCATGTGCTCAGCAGCAGGGCCAGGTCCCTTGATCGCCACAAGAGCTGGCTAGTGGCCCTGGGGGCTGGGTGCTCAGAAGCCACCTGAGTTGGGGATTCTCACAGAAGTTGGAGATCGGCAGACAGGAGGCAGAAGCCTGAAGGAGTTTGGGATACAGAGGGAGATGTCTCAACTCCCAGGAGCAGGGGATGCGGGAGATCTTCACGTGCATGCTCAGTGTGAACCTTCTGTCTGGGGAACTCAACCTTGTCACGTTGGTCCCCTCGACTGTGAGGCAAGGCTGTGTCTCCTCCTGGCGTTGGTGGCCTGGAGATGCTCCCAGAAGCCTAGTCTCCTTCCTCATGGTGCCAGCCTGAGCTTCCTGTGTTCTGCTTGTCAGGAACTGTGGTGTATGGTGAGCCCATCACCGCCAGCCTGGGGACCGATGGCTCCCACTACTGGAGCAAGAACTGGGCTAAGGCTGCTGCCTTTGTCACCTCTCCACCCCTGAGCCCCGATCCAACCACTCCGGACTTCCTGAACTCCTTGCTGTCGTGGTGAGTCCTGGCCACCTCTTCACACTTTTCGTTGCAGACCAAGCCGACCTGGTGGGTGACAACATGGTGCCCAAGAGCAGGGTTGACAGTAGACCCTTATTCAGTAAACTGGGATCGCTGCACAAGAGTGAGGAATTTTCACTGTGTCAGTATCCTGGGAGGGAATTCCGTGTAGAGATCTGCACCTTCAAGATAGTCAACCAAAGGGGAGTGAATGAAGCACCAGAAAGGCTCAGCTGTCATTGGTGCAGTATCACCCCCAAATACCTCTCAGAATGTACTGAGGCACATAGTGTTAAAATGCAGCCGCAGTGGCATGTTGTGTGTTTCCTTCCAGTGGAGACCTCCAGGTCACTGGCAGCGCTCATTGCACCTTCAACACCGCCCAGAAGGCTGTAGGAAAGGACAACTTCACTCTAATTCCTGAGGGAACCAATGGCACCGAGGAGCGGATGTCTGTCATCTGGGATAAGGCTGTGGTAAGGAGCACTGGGCTCAGCCTTCACGTGCCTCCTCCTCTGTGGATGTGGGCCTCATGCTGGCCTTGAGATGTCAGTGGAGAACATTCTAGAAGCTAGCACTTGTGTGACAGGATTTCTTAGGTTTGGAAATCCACCACCAGGTCCTTTTCTCCTAAATACTACATATAAATACATCATTATCATCTCTAGAGACTTCAATATGAGGTGTGACCAGTATGTACAATGAATATTTAAAAAATTATTCCAGTGAAAGACTCTGACACTAATCCTTGTCAAATTCAGCCTCCCCTTGCTTTGGACACACGTATCCCATAGTTGTTGCCACTTTCCTTTTTCTTTTTTGCTTACCACTTTCTGAAGTAGTTCTGGATGTCTTCGTTCATCAGTGTCTTTCATTGGGTTATCATGGCTGCTCAATGTCCTGAAAGAATTCAAAACATTTATTGTAGTTTCTGTCAGATAAGAACATTACAGCGTGCCCTCATCCAACTCATTTACTGAATTTGGCATTGTATGTCTTCTTGCTCTTTCTCAAGGTCAAAATGACCATAACAGTAAACATTTTGAAAGGATTCAGGACACCAAGGAAGCCATGACAGTCCAAGAAAAGAGACTCATGAAAGAAGGCCTCCAGAATTGCTTCAGAAAGTGGCAAGAATAAAGGGATACATATGTTCCAAGTGAGGAGGAGTATTTTAAGAGGGATTCACTCTTTTACTCTAAAGTTATGAAAATTAAACATTGTATTTTGTTGAAGGGGACATTTAAGTTGTATCAAAGTGTGTTATTTGTTTATCTAGCAAGATAGTATTCTGGCCTTCAACTTTGTGACCCTTGCAGTGTTTGTGTGTGCACGTGTGTTTATTCATGTGTGCATATGTGTGCAATCCTTAGGTCACTGGGAAGATGGACGAGAACCAGTTTGTGGCTGTGACCAGCACCAACGCAGCCAAAGTCTTCAACCTTTACCCCCGGAAAGGCCGCATCGCTGTGGGATCTGATGCAGATCTGGTCATCTGGGACCCTGACAGCATGAAGACCATCTCAGCCAAGACACACAACAGCGTAAGGCCTGCTGACAGTGCAGACTTGGCCCGTGTACTGGGCAGTCACCAGAAGCACAGAGGAAGGGGGAGTCCCAGTGCTTCTCAAAAGTTCTTGCTGGGATGGGAGTGAACTTCTTCCTTATTTTAGCATGTAGTTTGCTGATAAGAAAAACAGCAATTTCATTCTTTAGTGAGATCGGTAAGACTTATCTGATGTGTTGTAGTGTTGCATCCTCCCTGTAGGCTTTCAGAGTCCCCAGAATGATATTTAGATATCAGAAACTTCTAGAAGCCAGGTCCCGTTCTATTTTATTTCTTTTTTTGCAGTACCAGGGAATCGAACTCAGGACCTTGGGCTTATAGGCAGGAGTGGCACCACTGAGCTAAATCCCCGGCCCCCAGTTCCATCCTCATGGTGTAGTGCAGAACATTTCCTGGTGGTGCTTCATGCAAGGGACCTGTATGAAGTAGCTTTCTGTCACTGTCACACAGTACCTGAGAGACATCAGCTAAAAGGAGAAGGTGTGTTGTGGCTCATGGGTTTGAGGCTCCAGGCCATGGTCAGCTGGCTCCACTATTTCTTTGCTTTAGGCAACACAGAGCCTCATGTCGGAAGAGCATGATAGAGGAAAGCTGCTCCCATCGTGGCAGTGAGAGGCAGAGAGGAGGAGGCCAGGGGCCCTAGTGTATCCCCCGGGTCCCATCCCTGGGACCCACTCTCTTTACTGGATCACACCTCTGGTTTCCATCCCCTCCCAGTAATGCCATCAGCTTATGATTTATCCCCTGGGGCAGACGAGTGCCCTCATGGGCCAGTTGCTTCCCAGAAGCCGTCAGCATCCAAGCCCCCATTCAGCAAGCCCTTGTGAGGAACATTCTGGACCCCAGTTATAACACAACTTACATAAAGCTGGCAAATGTCCGGTCCCGAGAGGCCCCCTGGGCACTTTTATTTTGATAAGCCACGTTTTCTCATGTCCAGAAACTTGAATGACAAATCTGCTCTCACTGTCCTAAAGGAACTGATTGACTCTGACTTCTCCCCACAAGAAATACCCTCGGCCACTTGCTCATGATTCAAGGTCAGCTTCTGCCTCTCCAGAGATCTGGGCCCAGAGCTCCTGGCACAATTCTTGTTAGCGTTTCAGGCTCCTAAACTGAGTTCGAAGGGCTCAGCAAGATTTCTGGGTATCGCATGATCAAAGAAGTGTTAGATCTCACTGATTCCCCCCCTCCCCCGCACACACAAATTGTGTCCTATAAAACTGAAAAAGCATGGACCAGGGGAGGCCTTTGGAGAAGTGTTTTGTGTCCCGCCTTCACTTCAGTCCTGAAGCCAATTCTTAATGAATGGGGAGGATGTTTGGGACGAAGCCGGTTCTTAGGGAATATGATTCCACACCACCCTCTTTCCCCAAGATGGCCTGGACTGTAAGGACAGACCCTCTCTGAGTGCCACAATGGTGTGGGCAGCTTCTGGGCTCTCTTCCAGTGTCTGCGGCACCCGCGGGTGCCAGGGTGGTGGTGGCTTCCCGGAAGGCTGCTCAGCCCCCCATTTACAGACTTCTCCCTCCTTCTCCATGGGCAGCATAGTGAGGGCCGCACCCACTTATGATTTGGACGCCATGCGTGGGGCCCAGCGATGTCCTGCTGGTGAAGCTACCTCTTTACGTGCTTCTTAACATCGCATCCCCTCTCACTGTTATTTGAGCTCCTCCATAAAGGGACTGGTATTATTATCCCAAGTGGGAAGATAAATAAATGGAGGTATAGAGAGCTTAAGTGACCAGTCTAATGTTACATGGCGATTTTGCGGTTGGGCCAGAATTAGAACCTGAAATTGTTCAGGCTCTGCCCTGCCAGATGGCAGCTTCTCTCTTGGTCAGGGCTGGGTGGATAAAATGCTGCCTCTCAAGGCTGCTTCACCAGAGGTGAAGACAAACACAGACAGTGTGTGGCTTGAGACACAGAGCACCTGGCAAAGCTTGCATTTGGGTCCTCCATGGGAATGCTGGGAAGGAATGTGGGGAGAGAATGTTCTGGAAGCCAGACCCCATCCCTCAGTGTCCCATTCAGACCTTTCCACAGCAGCGGCACTTGCCGTGCTTCTCCAGGTGATTCTGAGATGGTGGCAAATGTCTGTGAGCCCAGCTCTCCGGAAAGTGGAAGCAGGAGGAACACACGTTTGAGGCCAGCCTGGGCAGTTTAGTGTGACTTCTCAAAATCCAAACAAACCAAAACAGGCAGGGAAGTAGCTTGATGTGAAGGCTCCAGTTTAATCCCCGGCACCCAGGCTGCTGTGTGCTTGGCTCGGGGGGGATGTCTCTGCTGACAGGAGGAATCATCTTCATGATGTCTGTGTAGCATTTATAAGCACACTCGGCCCCACACCATTCCTCTGTGCATGGGGCTATATGCCACTGTGTGGAGTTGTAGGAACGATGTTCCATGCTCTAGACAGGGAAAGCAAGACCCAGTGGGAAGAGGACACAAAGCCGTGCCCCTGGGTTCCGAGGTCACTGAGGCTGACCGTGTGGCATCCCTCCCGCAGGCGCTCGAGTACAACATCTTCGAAGGCATGGAGTGTCGCGGCTCGCCGCTGGTGGTCATCAGCCAGGGCAAGATCGTGCTGGAGGACGGCACCCTACACGTCACCGAAGGCTCTGGGCGCTACATCCCCCGGAAGCCTTTCCCTGACTTTGTTTACAAGCGTATCAAGGCCAGGAGCAGGGTGAGTGGCTTTGTTCATGGGGTATTTTGGAATCATGCATCGTGTTCAGTTCCATGAACATTGGTTGTTATTAAGCACACAGAGTCAGAATCATGAGATGGGGATGGGGATGGGTGTCCAGACGGATGTGAAGAACCTGATCTTTTCATTTCTGGGACAAAGTAAGACTGAAGTGTGTGCTCTGAGGAAGGGTGTGGGGTGAGGATGAGGAGAAGGTGCTGCTGTTGAGGAGTCATGGAGGAAGGTGTCGTGGGAGACGGTATTTTAAGTTGGGTTTTAAAGGTTAAATAGGAGTCAAAAAAGGGAGCTACATAAACTAGATAGGATATCATAAGCATGGAAAATGTACAGTATGCACAATGTATGATAGAAAATTCCCGAATACCAGCCCATGTGGATAAGGACAGTGGCGCTGTAAGGAAATGACAGGAAGAATGAGACTGGAGAGATGGTTTGGGGCAGATCCTGAACCCACGACCAGAGCTCACCACATATCTGGTGACTCTGACCCAGTGTAAGCTGGACTCTGGGGACAGAGCACAGCGTGTTAGATCTCACAGAATAACCAGCGGCCACACTGTGGGAGCCAGGCCTGGCGGCCCTGCATGCTGTCCTGGTCGAGGCTGGATACCAGCAGAGCCCTCCGTTCCCACAAGCCACGGGTCCCAGGTGATGTCTTCAGGTGTGACCTGAGCGAGGGCACTTGTGTTTTGCAGCTGGCGGAGCTGAGAGGGGTCCCTCGAGGCCTGTATGACGGGCCTGTGTGTGAGGTGTCCGTGACACCCAAGACGGTCACCCCGGCCTCCTCTGCGAAGACATCCCCGGCCAAGCAGCAGGCCCCGCCGGTGCGGAACCTGCACCAGTCTGGATTCAGCTTGTCCGGTGAGCAGGCCTATGTCAGGGTGGGAATCCACTGTCACACACGCGTTCCAGTTAGTGGGCTCGTGGCCAGCTGGGTTACAGACCTGCTGTATCACCTCCCTGCTGCGCCACCTGTCCTATGTCCAATGCCCCATGGATGGCAGGAATGGCTTTTGTATGCTATATCCACTGTCAAGAAGGATACTGTGGCCAGGTGTGGTGGTGCATACCCATAATCTCAGCATTCAGGAGGCTGAGGCAGGAGGCTCACCACAAGTTTGAGGACAGTCTGGGCTACATAGAGAGTTTGAGGCCAGCCTGGACAACACGAGAACTCTGCCTCAAAAACAAAAACAAAAAACAACAAAAAAAAGAAGGGTGCTGTTGGAGTGTGGGGCAGTGGAGGGAGGATCTTAGCAGCCTCACTCCAGCTTGTGCATGGCTTCTGGCCTGTACCCTGGGTTTAGGGCCACAGCTCCCTGTCCGCTATTGGGAGGACGCGGAGCTTTGGTCTCTGTGGAAGCCTACAACACGGCCTTTGGACAGCTTGACCCTTTGCTCGACACCCCCTGTGAGAGGAAACAGGCCAGATCCCAGTTTGCTTCCTTACATGTCCTTCCACCTCCACCCTTGGCCTCGCCCAACCCTTCTTCTCTCCCAGTCACAGATAGGTACCGAGTCTGAGCCATGTTAAACAGTTCACACACCTACTGGTTCTTAGGAAGTTACTGTATGTGCCATTGTTTGGCTCCCCATTTTCAAAAAGTGTAATAAGAATGAATTTTAATTTTCTCAAAAAGTGAGACGGCCACCGTGGTATCTTACTCTTCTCTCTGGGCCATTCCAACAGAGGGCTGAGGTCGAGGGACCCTTATCTGAATTGCTTGGGGCCAGAACCGTTTGGGGTTTAAAAACAATTTTGGAGTATTTCCCTCTGCAGAACAAAATCTCTTGGAGAGGATAGGACGCAAGTCTAAAGACAGAACTGATTTCTGTTTCATTTACACCTTACATGCCTAGACTGACGGTGTTTCTTACGGTACTTTTCGAGGCTCAGGGGCTTCCCTCTGTGCTCAGTTCACGGAAACCAGCTTTTAATCTGTGGCTGTCCTTACCCAGTCCTGGAGCCACCCTGCCCAGAATGACCATAGCGCTCTGGTGTCCACACTTCCAACACTTCCCGTGCTCCTGAGAAAAGGGTGGAGAATGTGCCTGGCCCTTCCTCTGGGGAGCCTGTGGTCTGGGTTTCAAGCTGTGGTTCCTCCCTCACCTGTCTCTCTCTCCACTTCCCTCCAGGTGCTCAGATAGATGACAACATCCCTCGCCGCACCACCCAGCGCATCGTGGCGCCCCCTGGTGGCCGTGCCAACATCACCAGCCTGGGTTAGAGGCCTGGGCCCACAGGCTGCTGGGGATAGGGGATGGGACACCCGAGGACATTCTGAGACTTCCTTCCTTCCTTCCTTCCTCTTCTTCTTCTTCTTCTTCTTCTTCTTTTTTCTTTAAAGAGCCTGTGATAGTTGCTGTGGGCAGCCAGTTCCTGGGGCTCCCGCTCGGGCCCCACACTCTGCCTCTCACCTGGAGTTACTGAATTCATTCCCCACTTCCCCTGTCCACCCACAAACACCCACCCGAGCCTGGCACCCACCCTACACCAAGCTGCGTCCAACACTCAGACATGCGCCACAGGGCAGGTCCGGGCACCCACGCCACCCTCCGCCAGCATCCTGCTCGTCCGGGAGGATCAGTGAATGGTCCTGAGCTGCCTTTTGTCTTTTCTTTTTCACATTTTTAAAAAGGCTGTTTCTTTTTCTTTCTTTCTTTCTTTCTTTCTTTCTTTCTTTCTTTCTTTCTTTCTTTCTTTCTTTCTTTCTTTCTTTCTTTCTTTCTTTCTTGTGGGGCTAGGGAGGGGTTAGGAGTGGGAGAGAGTTTTTTCTTTTTAAATATTAAATTGGAAAGTGATTCAATATTAATAACGGGTTAGAACTGGACCTCCTAGTGATGCAGTTATGTAACCATTGCGGTTCTGGGCGGTTGGCAAACACGCTTTGTCCCCCACCCCGAGCGTCCACTTCTGGGTCAGCTGTTGAGAAAGGGCAGGTTTCCTCTTTTGGCCTAGATTTTTACAGCAGATTAGATCTTTTGAGGATTCACTCATGTCGCCGCACCCTCTCTCCTGCCCTCCGGCTTTTTCGTTCATGAATATTTCAGATGCCCGCGTCTGGCTTCATGTTCCCCTGGCCTCGCCCCGAGGCTGGGTCTCCCCCCACTTCTCGCGGGTCTTTTCTGATCGCCAGGTGTCCAGTGTCCCTGCCTCGGAACCCGCTGAAGGATGCGCACCTTGCCCTCCGGGTCCCTGTCAGACTGGTGCTACCCGCCCCGGACATGAGCAGTGTGTGTGGGGTCGAGTCTCTGCGGGGTGCAGGGATGCCCGTCCTCACCCACGCCCGCCCCAGGCGAGTGGGGCACGCAGGGAAAGGCGAGGCTGTGGGATGTTTAGTGTCTCCTGGAAGAAACAGACCCGTGAGTGCAGCGCAGACCCGGCCCATGGGCAGTGCCCGGGGTTGGCTCTTGCCCCATGAGGGATCTTCAGTTCTGGAACATACTGAGGCTTCTCATTTTGGGGAAAACACTGTATTTTTTATCTCATCCAGTTATTTCAGAAGTGATAATGCAGCCGGGGGAAGATACAAACTCAGAAATCCTGTGGGAAATTTGCTGAAAATTTATTTTACTTTGCAAGAGAGGAAAAAAAGTCTGTTTTATGAACCATGGGTCAAGTCAGGGCTGACTAGGGAAAAGTCCTTACAAGTAGAGTGTGGGGTCCCTTGGGGGCCACGCTGACCGTGGGTCTGCGCCCCTCCCTGCCTGCCTCAGTGGCCCCTTTGTGCTGGCCGCCTGATTTCTGTCCCTGCCGACTGCGTCGTGTTTCTTTCCAGACGCGTGCGCAGGTTCTTGTGAGCAATGTTAGTTTATGAAACCAAATCGACGTTTGCAAAGCGTAACATCAAAAAGTCGGTCTGTGTTACTGTGACGCTCGTATCTCCACATGTTTCTGCCTTTAGGGTTCAAGGTTGGGGTTTTGGTTTGTTGTCGTTGTTTATTTGTTCTTTGAAAGGTAAATTGCACTTTTTTTTTAAAAAAAGGAATTGGTTGACTTAATATATTGCTTTTTTAAAAATCACCTGTCCTTAGAGGAAATTGGAACGAGTTGGAAAAGAAATTTTTTGTTTCAATTCTAAGAAACACGTGCAGCTCTTCAGTATTCGCGCGTCTTCCTGTCTTTCCTGTACCGGGCCGTGGTAATTTTGGTTGTTTCGGTTATTTTCTTAAAACAAAAAGTAAAATAAAACCACAATTGTAAACCTGACGATTCCCACAGGCCGTGTAAGCATGTTTGCCTGTTGGCTTGCTTTGTGTGCCCGTTAATGAATGTCATATGTAAATGCTGAAATAAACGGACAGTGTCTCAGAACTGAGTAACTGCAGTGACTTGATGCTCTGAAGCAGCGTAGGATTTAATACTAGATGGCTTCTCATCCTTGAAATTGTGATTGTGACTCATGAGTGGAGGACTTTTCAGTGCTAAAGCTGATCATGTGTGTAATCAGAGGAGTACTTCTGTTATTCGGGTTTCTTTGTTTTATTTTGTTTTTGTAACCACTCACTGTCTTAATTGCAAAATAATTATGGTAAAACAACGAGTCTCGTGTTTATTATTCCTTACGAACTCTGTGTTACATTACCATGGAACGCCTAATAAAGCAAACTGTGGTTGTTTCAGGGCCGTGTCTGTATTGAGATATCCAGGGGGTGGCTGCTTGGCCTCCAGCAATGTCTGCCCTGCAGCCTGGGTCCCAGGAGGCCCCGGTTCCCTTCGCTTGGAAGACCGTCCAGATTCAAGGATTTTCACTCCCGTGCCCAGGGAGCAGGCCTGTGGTGGCTGCGAGCTGTGACTAGACTTCAGCACACAGGCCACATGCCTCTAAGACCCGGCTGCAAGCTCGTTTCAAGCTGGAGAGCTCGGAACTCACTCGGTGGGAGAGTGCAGGCTCCCTCTGGGTCCTCAGGGCGCATGGAAGAAGTGTGGACTTGTGCCCGTGCCCGTGCCTGTGTGGAGGAGCTGGCAGGAAACCAGGAGGCAGAGCCCGCCCAGCAGGCGGTGCTGGGTGTCCAGTCACCCCACTCACTGAGGCCGCCCTGCTGCTCAGGAGCTCAGGAGAGTCCACGGAGAGCACCTGTGCTTGGGTCTCTGGGGTCGGGACGGGGTGGAGGTCGTTTCCTGGCTTTCTGACCTGCTTCCTGCTCCGCGCAGCCCCCACTCACGGCTGGGGGGCCCAGGGCCCAGCCCGTGCTGGGTGAGCTCCTACTGCAGGGTGCAGTGCTTTCTCTCCCTTTTTGTCTTCTGTCCAAACAGGATATGGGGTGATGAACAGAATATATCCGTGATATTAGAACTTTTATAAATATAGTTGGTGTGAAAGGGAAATAAGCATAAGAAAACTAAGATAAAGCCCGTGTGAATTAGTGTATGATGCCCGGAGCTTGGGAGCTTACCTGGGAGCATTGTGTGCCCTCAACAGCAGTGACCATGTCCAAAGGAAAAAGCAAGAAACGGGGCCTGTGGAGATCCAGTGGGCCCCACCCCTCATTTCCGAGGCCAAGTCCTAGGGCCTCCTGGTGTGATGTAGTGAAATCGAGTGTCTGGGACAGGGCAGCCAGGAGTGTCACTCCAACACGTCGGGGACCCTGGAAAGAGAGAAAACGGGGACCCCAGGCCCACAGCATCTCCACTTCCTGTTCCCGCCCGGGCTCCCTCCGGCCCCTAGGTGGGCCTGGGGCACAGCCCGCGGGACCACCACGTTCTGCCTGAGCCCTGGCACACAGCTGCCCGGTGAAGAGGCCACAGTGCCATTCTTCAGCTCTACAGAGAGGCCCTGGGCCCCTGAGCAGGGCTGGCAGGGCCAGGGACCGACAATGGCCCGGAAGGGGCAGCCAGGCTGAGGCTGGGAGCATCTTTCTAACCTGGGGGCAAGAGGCACCCTGGCACAGGTGGGAGGGTGGGACCCAGGGAGACACAGGCGGCGCTGAGCCGCCATGTCACTTTGGTTGTGCATGGTTGACTCCAGACATGTTTTGGGGTGAGTAGGAAAGTGAGTGGCAGCTTGGCTTGCTTTCTTGGTTTGAGCTGGAAGCTCTGTTCTCTGGGATGTGTGTTCTGCGCAGAGAAGCAGGTCTTTGCTTTTTCCACCAACTGGGACGGGCTAAATGGCTGGCGGTGCTGGTTAGGAGTTTCTTTCAGAAAGCTGTTATCCTCTCTGCAAAGCAGAGATGATGTCTTCGTTTATTCGGAGGGGAGAAGGATGGGAGGAGGACGGGACTGAACCCAGGGCCTTCACACAGAGCTACACCCTCAGCCCCTTTTTATTTGTCAGATATGGTCTTATCAGGCCTCGAAGCTGCCCAGAATGGGTTCAAATCTTCAGTCTTGCGTCAGCCTCCCAGGGCCAATGTTTTCTGTCCAACTGAATTCTTAGCCTAGGACTTGGGGCTCAACTTCCAGCTCAACTCCCACCTTTCTTTGCCCTTTGGTAAAGAGGAAGCCAGGAGTGAGTGTGAACTGTACAGAGGAGGGCGCAGAAGCAGCGACAGACCTATGGCCTGTGCTTCCAAGGTGGAAAGGTCAGTGAGTGAACTGAGGACGCCCAGGTCCTGGACTGATGTCAGTCGTCAGGAGTGTGACTTGCTGCTCAGTGGCACGACATTCCCAGCCAGGCTCTTCCAAAAGCTGCACATCTGTTAGCCCATCTTTGCAGCCGCTCGTGCAGAAGGCAGCGTGGATGAGAACGGGCATGCAGAGGGCTGAGCACTGGCTCAGGAATGGGCTTCGGGTCTGTGCATTCTGGGGCCCGTGCACACAGGTCCCGTATTTATTTGTTTATAAGGGAAGATTTAATATCACAAGATGGGATTTGTCTTAAACATGCAGACATTTCACAGATACTTTTTCTGAATCACTAGAAAAAGTGATTTGAGTCTATATAAATGTCAGAGTGGCCAGAAAATATTTTAATAAAAAGGCCAACATCTCTGAGACATCAAGGAATGAATTGAAACATTATAATGAATTAAGATATTGGCAGCCAGGTCAGTGAAACAGCATTGAGAATCTCAGGTCCAGAGGTGGTTGAAGGACCCTAATTTCATCTCTAGGCAGAACCATCCTGGGACGCTTCAGTGGGAGGAGGCGGCTTGTTCCGTGAGGAGAGCTGGCCACAGTTCACGAACCAGGAGGAAGCGCCCACCTTCAGGGTGTGGGGAAGGCATGTGCGGGAGCCAAAGGGGGAACCTGGGCAGGTCTCAGCGAGGAAAAACAAGCAGATGAGTGCTTCGCAGGAAAAAGTACTGGCTGTGCTCTCAGGACTGAGGAAAAGGACTCTAGCTAAGAAGAGACAAGAAAGCGTACATAAGACAGAGTCAGGAGAAAACCGCCCTGGGGGAGGACAAGAAAAAAGTGTACAGGGAAATTAATAACTTGAAAACGTTTCACTTTATGATAAGATTTGAGAGAATTGTGTTGATTGGGTGAAAAATTAGAAATGTGTATACACACACAAGTGTATATAGAATTAATATCGTAATATTCCAAAAGAGTGGGTAAAATGTTTTCTGTGAGAGCGCTTGGAAAGAAAGGGCCAGAGACCCAGACGCCTGAACGCATGGTTGTTTGGTGAAGGGTTAGCTACAGGAGCGGCAGGTGCAGCAGGTAGGGGGCGCCCTTAGCCATGGGAGTCGGGGCGGGGGTCGTGACAAGCAGGCCCCCCGGCTCAGGCTGGGACTTAACGTGAAGGCAGCGGGGCGTGGAGGAGCTGAAGATCAGATGCTGGCGCTTAGCAAGCTTTATGGTTAGATAATTTATTACACGGAGGTCACTCACGTGACTTGCTTTGGCAGCGCAGCCGATCGTCGCTGGCGTTACACAAGCAGTCCGCATCCTAACGAGCTTCCTCCGCCCACGCAGAGCCGCGGCCAGCTGCCTTGTGCAACGGCGGTGCGGGCGGAGGGCGGAGGGCGGAGGGCGGAGGAGGGTGGAGAGGGGCCTGCGACCTCGCCCTGCCCGGCCTTGGGCTGTGAACAGCCGCGCTGAGCCTGCTCCCCGGCGCCCCAGCTCCGGCCGCGCAGCCGGAAGCGCCCCTACGCTGAGGCCCCCCCCGATACGTTCGGTGCCGTCGAGGGATTCTCGCTACAACCGCAGGAAAAGGACCAGGGCCGGGAGTCAGCGGCCCGACCCTGGGCCTCCCGGCCGGGTGACCATCTTGGCTGGATTTTCCTATCATGCCACAGTTTAGCACATTGATCAGCTCCTCAGGAGGACCAGGGTCGCGCGGTCCCCAGAAAGACCCGCTCGTCTACCAGCTAATTCGTGCATTGAGCGCCCTCTGCTGGAGGGAGGCGCATCGTTTCCCCTCTGGTGGTTTTGGGGATTGAACCCAGGGCCTTCCTACTCAGCTATATCCCCACCCTTTTAAAATTTTGAGACAAGTTCTTGTAACATGCTAAGTTGCCCAGGCTGGGTTTGGGTTTGTGATTCTCTTGCCTTAGCCTTCCAGCGTGTTGTTGGGACTACAGGTGTCGCCACCAGGTGCGGCTTATTTATATTTAATCAGGAGGCGGGAAAGCACAGGAGGTAAGGAGCACCTCCGCGAGGGCAAGGGAAGCAGGGCCGGGCGTCTGCCCACGTGGGCATGGTGCCCCACTCACCCGCGGGGCGTCAGCTCTCAGCCGCACCTCACTCTTTGGCCAGGGTCTTCACCCCCAGCACCCACTTTGAGATGCCAAAGGCTGTCAGTCTCGTGTCCTCTCTATGTCCTCAGCCAGAACCCTCAGCCTCGCTCTGCACCTCACGAGGGCCCGTGGAAACTACCGTGACACTTCCTGGCACCAGGGTCTCTGCAGACCCACGTCCTGCATGTGACCTACGGTCTCCTCACCCCAAGGGGGGCACGTGGCAGCTCCAGGGGCTGCAGCCCCCACTGCAGAGACCATCACTCCCACTGCAGGAGAGGGCGCCTGAGGCTGGAAAACCAGCCACATGCCGAGGCATGAGGAGCAAGCCCAGCCCTACCTGCCGGGCTGGATTTCTTCAGACCTAAACACCACTGTCAAGAAGCGGGGAAACCCGGGGCCCCACCTCCATCCTCTTTCCCTCCCAGGTGTCCCCTGTGTGTCCCTCTGGGCATCCGCCTTGCCCTGCTCCTGACCCCTGACCACCCCCTCCTGTCTCTCTCTCTCACAATCAGTAAACCCTGCTCACATTCAATCACCCATTTCTTCACTCCGTCTCTGCCCTCCTTGCTTCACACAGAGCCTGGCCCCTTTTCTAAGGAGAGAACCTCCCGTTTTCGACTCTGCACCTCAGGCCTGGCATTCTTCAAGGCTGATGATGGGTGGCTCAAGCCTCATTCTCTGGGTAGTACTTTTGTACTGCTACCACACAGACATGGTTTTGTTGCACATGGCTTTGGGGGCTCCAACTCCGAGGTCAGGTGGCTGCATTTGCCTGGGCTCTGGTGAGGGCAACTGTGTGTAGAGCAGCACGTGTAGGAACAGAGGGTCACATGTTGACCAGGACCAGGCCCCGTCCCAAAGCTCACAGCAATAACTGAACCAGACATTTATGTTTCCTCAGCTATGTTTTTATAAATTGCAGTACCTGAGCTTAGGTGCTGGGGAAGGGAAAGGAGCAAGAACACGCAGGTGATTCTGTTCTCATATTTCCTTTGTGTCTTTTCTCATCATCCCAATTTACATTTTTACATTTCCAGCTGGAAAGCAGAATAACTGGAAGAATGCTGGGAAGGAACTACAAATCCATTCACTACAGACCTGCTCCAAGGCAGGCTGCTGCGTCAGTAATGTAACAGGAATTTTTTTTTTTTGCTTTTTGGGACAGGGTCTCGCTTTGTAGTTCAGGCTGGCTCTGAGCTCACTATGTAGCCCAGGCAAGCCTCGAACTCAGCAATCCTCCTGCCTCTGCCTCCCAAGTGCTGGGATTACAGGTGTGAGCCACCACGCCCAGCACTGTGGTATGTGGTATTGATTGTTGGTGGGCGTGAGTCACCACGCCCAGCATTGTATGTGGTTACCGGGATCAAACTCAGGGCCTTGCGCTTGCGCTTGCGAGGCCTGCGCCGGAACCACTGAGCTAAATCTCCGGCCCAACAGGAATGTTTTGAGTTGCAAAAATAACGATTCCTCCTTCCAGAGCCTCACATGCTGATTGGAGTTTTCATTCCTCAAGTTTTCTTCATGCATTCTCCAGGTTCTCTAAGTGAAATCTCCTTGGCGTTCTCTAAGCACACAAGTCCTATCACTTTCTTCGCTCTGTCCCATGCACACGCTCAGTGTGGAGATCTTTAGGCAACGTAATGTTTCAGACTGTGCTATGAGAGGGATGTTCACGCAGAGGAGAGGTGAAATGTTTCCCCCCTTGTCAGTTCTCTGAAGAATGTAGATTTGCAACAAGCACTACAAAGCATGTTGTTCCATGTTTTCTAGCTCAAGCAGTGAATTCTCGCACTCTTTTGTGCAGTGAGCTCTTGTGGAAGAACAGGGAGCTCTTGCACGAAGTGTCACAGAATGAAGCTGGAGTTCTGAAGTTACAAGACGGAGAAGGAGGCAATGGAGATATCTTGTGGAGGGATGGGGAAGAACCCTGCACTGAGGGAGTAATCAGAAAACATTTACAGCAGGTATATTTACATTAGCTGACTCGATAAGACTGAATTATTCCTTGTAACAGTCTGTGCCTCTCAAGACATTTCGGGTCCTGTTTGCTCATCTATGTGTATTTCTCCCTCAATATATCTGGTTACAATTTTATTATTCTCCATTTTTTCCTGTTCATTTGAGAATCTAATTGGTCTACTAGTGATGTTATTGATACTACTAACTACATACAAAGTAGAAATTTTTAGCTCTATTTTATGGATGAAGAAATGGAGATAGAAGATAAAGAATGAATACAGTGCATGGCAGCCATGCACAGGACCTCTATACATTTGAACAGGACCGCAGAGCTGCCGTGGGCATGGACCAGTGCCCAGCACAATATCCTCTGTGCTCCCTTCATCGAGGCTGACTTGGCAGAGATAAAACTCTTTAGATGACCATTTGTAGACACTTGTCCAGAACCCAGGTATCCAAGGGCATGGCCAACATGGCAGAAAATGAATCAAGCGAGGTCTCAGTGGGGCAGGTTGCTGCAACCAGTGTCATGACCCATCATAGACCACAATGTACTGGGGCAGGAGGTGTGGCTGCTTGGGCTCCGAAGGACAGCTCAGGGAATTCACCGGCATTGAAAGTGAAAACAGAATTTGAAAAGGTGAAGTCAGGCAAGCAGAGCAGTGGCCGTCTGGAGGTCTAATCCTTGTGCATCTCAGGCCCACTGGTCTCTGAGGATGTGAACCTCAGCTTTGAATTTAAATCCTTAGTATGGAAACTGTTTTGGAACCAAGGAGACCAGATGTCTTACCTCTCTTCTCCTAGTCTTTGTGGCCCCTTCCCCAGGCTTTCATTTGCAGATCAGGCTGATTATTGAAAAGCTATGACTCAGAAAGGATGACTGCACAGGGAGTCTTTGCACAGACTCTTCCTAGTCTCTAGAAACTCTTTCTGGTCTCTAGAAACTCCAACCATCTTGCCTCCCAGTCCCTTGCCTGGCCACGTTTTTTTTTTTTTTTTTTTCCAGTACCGGAGATTGAACTCAGGCCCCTGCCTTAAAGTTCGACACGGTACCGCTTGAGCTAAAGTTCCAGCCCATTTCTGCCATTTCTTGCCTTTCTCCTTTGGTGACAGGTTAGACCCAGTAATAGTCTCCAAGTACAGTACGCGCTGAAAGTTTGGAACGGCAGGTCTCACAGACGTCCAGTAGATGGCAGCAGTGGACGAGCCACCCAGGGGAGAGTTGGGAACTTGAACGCGGCTGGAGAAGAGCAGGGAGTGGCGTATCCCTACTAGCAAACCTGGTTGCTTGCGCTTAATCTGGTCTGGGTGGACACCGAAGAGGCTTCCACACTTGGTGGCTAGTCGAATGCAGCGTTCACCCCGATCACCCTGGAGATGCTCTTCCGAGAAGAGGCAGCCCATTTCCAAATAGGATGGACAGTGAGTTATTAAGTGGCCACGGGCAGACACCAGAGACGTCATTGTCACCTAAGAGGCCTGGGAGCCCTGTGTCAGAGAGCCGCTCTGTTCACACACACACACACACACACACACACACACACACACACACACACTCATCCAACTGGCCCATTTTGTCTATGCTGTAAAGGAATATTTTTAGTAATGCCATTTTTGAATGGCTAGTATTCCATTCAAGGGCAGCATAACTTATTTGACTGATTCCCTAATCTTGGCTTTCTTTTCCATTATAATTAATCATTACTCAGCACATGTGCATAAAAACCTTTTTATTCATTCATGATTATATCCTCAATGTGAATTATTAGAACTTGAATTCTTGTGTAAAAAGGTAGTTTGCCCATTTTAAATCTGGGGTATGCATTGACTGTCAAAGTGACCTTCAGAAGGTTGTGTATGTCACTATCCCCACGCCTTCACCAACCCTGAGTGTAACTTTAAAATAATATTGACCAACAAGACAAATGTATTCTGTTTTTGTGTTGCTTATACAACATTTAGTTGATAGGTGTTTCTTATTTTTATTAACCACTTGTGATTACTCTTTATGAATTGTATATTCACATCAATGGTCCATTTAAACATTAGAGTGATTGAATATCCTCTCACTGATTTGTACAAGCTCTTTGTGTATGGGTAAGAGTTACCTTTCCTATAACGTATTTGCAAATATTCCATGTTTATCATTTGTTCTTTAAAGTGTGCCCTTTTTTTTTTTTGAGACAGGGTCTCGCTTTGTAGTTCAGGCTGGTGTTGACCTCACTATGTAGCCCAGGCAAGCCTCAAACTCAGCAATCCTCCTGCCTCTGCCTCCTGAGTGCTGGGATTACAGGCTTGAGCGACCATGCCCGGCACTGTGGTATGTGGTATTGATGGCTGGTGGGTGTGAGTCACCACGTCCAGCATTGTATGTGGTTACTGGGGATTGAACTCAGGACCTTGCGCTTGCGAGGCAGGCACCGGAACCACTGAGCTAAATCTGAGGCTCTAAAGTGTGCTCATTTTTAACAGCTTTATTGATGTATAAGTGACATATAGTAAACTATATACTTAAAGTGTACAGCTTGTTAAGTTAGACATATGAAACTGTCACAATAAATGCAGTGAACACATGAATCATTCTGAGGCTTTATTGTACCTTGTGTCATTCCTCTTCCTACTGTCTTTCAGCTCAGCCAGGCAACAGCTGATTTGTTCTCTATTATTAATTAATTAGTGTGTATTCTAATTCTATATAAATGAATCATACAGTATTTATGATTCTTTTTGCCTAACTGCTTTCTCTTTTGTCTCAGTTTCTTTTCTAGTATAATTACTTCCATGTTTATCTATGTTGTTGTGTAAATCAACAGCTCATGAACTTGCTGGGCGGTATTGCATGGATCAGTTGTTTAATCATCCGCTTGCTGATAGTTATTTGGATTGTTTTGGTTATTATAATAACTATAGACATTTGTGTGGAATCTGCGTGATGTATGTGATTCTTTTTTTTAGTACTGGGGATTGAAATCAGGACCTCATGCTGGTCAGTCAGGAGTTATGCTGCTGAGCTAAATCCCTGGCCCATATGTCCACATCATTGAATATATGCTTCTGCATATAAATACCTAGGGGTGGAGAGACTAGCTTACCTGTGGTAAGTGTATATTTAACTGTTTTAAAAATTATGAATCTGTTTTCCAAAGTGTTTGTATCATTTTGTCTCCACCAGCAGCATATGAGAATTCTAGTTCCTTCTTCCCTTAGCCTCCTGTGATCAATTTCTGTGATTTTTAATTTTCACATCCTTAGAATGAATATGGTTAAATATCTTTTCTAATTTAATGACTCTAATTACAGAATATACTCATATGACTTACATACATGTAAATTCATTGAGACTTGCTTTATGGGCCTAAATGTGGTCTTGTTGGAAAATGTTCTAAGTGCCCTTGAGGAAGGACTCCGTGTTGGTAGATGGAGTGTCGTGGAAGTGTCAGTAGGCAAATTGCTTCAGACAGTCATTTGAATCCCTTAATATTCCTGTGTTTACCTTTTGGCTTGTTATATCAAGCTGTTATATGTTAGCTGAGAACTATTTGATCTGAAGTTCTAGGACAATGTTATGGTGAACCCAGAAGTATTTGTATATTGTTTTATGCGTAGTTGGGAGAATAGTACTACATTTCTTTTATTTTTTTCCTGACACTGGGGATCAAACTCAGGACCTTGTGCTTGCAAGGCAGGCACAATGCCACTGGGCTAAATCCCTGGCCCTCATCACTACATTTCTCTAAGTGAAGTTTTGTAAAATACAATTCTGGTAAGCTGATCTGGGCACACAGTAATGCACAGGTTCAAATGGGCAGGAAATGATTGGAGAGTTGGTATATGTGCTAATGCATAAAAGCTTGCTTGACTTGGTTAATTAATCATTTCTCATGTGTATTTTAACATCTTTTTTTTGAGACAGGGTCTCACTTTGTAGTTCAGGCTGGCCCTGAGCTCGCTATGTAGCCCAGGCAAGCCTGGAACTCAGCAATCCTCCTGTCTCTGCCTCCCGAGTGCTGGGATTACAGATGTGAGCCACCACACCCGGCTTTTACTATCATTTTCATATGAACCTTCCTAAAAACATCTCCCAGAAATAAGTTAATTGGGACATATTTTAAGATATACCTTTGGCTTTAGTGTCCAGATATTCTTTATTATGTTCAAAAAATATTTTTTAAATTTCTATTTTGTAAGAATCATGATGTAATTTGAATTATTGAATAAGAATGCACACAAGGGGGCTGGGGATTTAGCTCAAGTGGTACCATGCCTACTTGGGAAGCACAAGGGCCTGAGTTTGAGCCCTGGTATCGCAAAAAAAAAAAAAAAAAAAAAAAAAAAAAAAAGCTCATACATATGAGCTCACATTTGGGGTTTAAATATTTTGGATTGGAAACGTGCTTATGGACATGGTACGAGATGTTTATAGATCAGGAGGCTGAAACACAGAGAGTTTGAATATTTCCCTGTTTATCTGGCTAACAAGTGGTTTTACTAGAAGGCTGACTTCAAATCCTGTAGTCCTACCTACTATCTTCCTCAGTACCATCACATATGCTTCCTAGTCAACTTTGGGAAAGAGGAGACCAAGATGACCTTATTAAGACCAAAGCATTTAATACAGTGTTTGAATACCTTAAAAAAAAAAAAAGTACAGTTTCATACAGCTTTCAGTAGTTTTGTAGAAACTAAGAGGCAGTACTCTCTTTTTCCACCAGGGGGCGCTTCCAGCACAGTCTCCGCCGCTTTGACTTTCTCACACTTCTAAGGGTGGAGGATTGGATCCTTGCAACTGTGTCCTGATGACAGCAGCCAGCCTCACGCCAGTAGTTTTCCATCTTTGAAAAGATGCAAAGGTATCACCCATCCACAGAGTGGTTACTTTCAAAGGGTTTACAGAGGCTTAGAAATGACAAGTCCTGCTCGCTCCTGTGTCTCAAAAAGAAAGTGACGGGAGGAACATAAGTCTCACCCCCAGTGCTGATTCCCGTGTCCTGGGAAGGAGATCCCAGAGCCTAAGTGGGGTGTCCCACAGGTACTCTGGGCCAGGTCCCGAGGCGCGTGGGACTCGCCAGGCACAGGCCTCCCGCATGAGGAATACATCAGGGCAGATTGGGAGCTAAAAGCCAGCCCCTGATAAAATCCGCCTTTGACCTCAGCGACAAGCTAGAAAGGATGGGGTCTGGAAGCCTGATTGTGCTGGAAACAGTAGACGCTCTGGGACGCCTTCCTTCACTGTTGGCTTTCTCTCTGTGTGCAGCTGTGCTTGGCTTCACCTCATGTCCAGGCACACAGTCTGTGAATCGTCTGCTCCAATGTGCGTAGAGAAACATGGAAGAAGGAGTCGTGATACCACAAGTGTACACGTGGAGACAAGACAACGGTTGCTCAACGAGAACATCTTTTCTGATAGCTTTAAAAAATGGCCATATCGGGTGGGAGGTGTGGGTGGGTAGGGATATGGGTAAAAATGAGAATTAACTTGTGTCGTATATTGGTACAAATTCCCTGATGTTCTGTGTGATTGTGAGATGTATATAAATTGTACCAATAAAGAATTTTTTAAAAAATGGCCTTATCACTGCTTTGGAAGTTTGATGGTATCTTATTCGGAGAAACTGAACATCAATGCAGTTTGGAAAAACTAAACTTCCAGCATGTACAGTCAAAAGCTGTGCAAGTTGAGGAAAAGCTGACAGCACAGATTCTTCCTCCACTTTCAACCCTGAGCCCTCCCCGGGCTGGCTTCCTCTGGAGGGCACCTGGCCTGTGCTTGAGTTCTTCGCAGGACCACGTACACTAAGGGGAAGGGAAGGCATCTCCTTCCATTTTGGACAACTCCAACCGCTAACCTTCATGTCTAGCCACTGATGTTAGATTTCTGCATGCTCATTGCTAGTGTTTATTTGGTGCAGGGAGCTGGGTTGGACCTTATTTTATACTGTCTGCCAGAATAAAGTAGCGTAGACTGGGTGCTCCAACCACATCCGGTAAGATCAGTGTCTGGGGAACGGGGCTTCCTGGCCCAGAGCTGCTGCCCTTGGACTGTAGGTTCACCTGACTTTTCCTGGGTGTGCACGTATGCACACACACACACACACACACACACACACACACACACACATTGCTGGCATCTCTTCCTTAAGGACACTTACTGGTCACTTCAGCCCCTCATGATCTCATTTACCTTTAATTACCTTCTCGAACACCTCATCTCCAAATACGGCCATCTGGCAGTCGGGGCTTCGACAGGAGCACTTGGAAGCAGCACAGTATCTGTGACAGCGGGAGAGATACTGGCAGCGGCATTTTGTGGAGAAGGATCTGTGAGGAAGCAGACTGCTCGTTCACGCATGGCTGTTGGGATTTGGGTTGAGAGCACTCTGGGGCACAACATCCCCTTAGGCCCCATGGTCACAGGTTGGTTCCTTAGTTTTGGAAACCAAAACCCTGTCCCAAGTCCTTGCGGTAGCTACTTTATCCAACCCAATCCACTTAGCAAAAATGTGCATTTGACTTTGGAGTGGGGTTGTAGCAGGAAGAGCTGTGGCCAAATTAATCGAGGGCCTAGAACACTAGTTTACTGGGCTGCTGTACTGAAGGCCCACAAGCTGGGTTCGTAAACAGTACAAGTGTTTTCTCCAAGTTCTGGAAGGCAGAGGCCTGTGCTGACAGCGCTGGCGGGGACAGTGTCCTAGGCCGCAGCCTGTGTGTGGCTTCCTCTCCGGGATCTTGTGTGTCTGTCCTGCTTATTTTTCTTATAGGACATGCATTACCTTGGGTGAGGGCCCATCCCAGGGACCTCACTTTAATTTGATCACCTCTTTAGATACTCTGTCTCCAGATACAGCCTCAGTCTGCAGGGCTGGAAGTGAGTTCACCATCAGCCCTGGGAGCGATCTGCTTTATCCTCGTGTTTCCAAATGGTAGGGGGAAAAAACACATGCAGAACTTTTAATGCAATAAACTTTCTTTCTCTGAACCTTGCAACTGAGTGCTGCCAGAAAATGTCTTTGTCCTTGTTAGCATCTTTTCCTGGTATTTTGTTTCCTTCCCTGCCAGCCCTCCCTTCCTGTCCCCCCTGCCCAGCAGTTAATCCTGGGTTATATGAACTGATCTCCACACCTATTGCTACACGCAACAGCAGCAGCTGCCCCAGACACAGCAGCCTTTGCCAAGCATGTGGATTTAGAAACCAAGACGTTCACAGGCTTCAGAAATCCTAAAAGAAAGTAGGGAAGCCCCCTGATTCTGCATCTCAAACAAGTGTTTTCCCCTTGCACGTTGCTCGCCATGTCTTAGCTGCTTGCTTTCCTGTGTGTCTTTTCTCCGTCTCGTGGAGGGAGGGAGCCAGGTGCGGCAGCCCCACACCTGGGATCAAAGAGCCCAGGAGGCCGATTTCAGGGGGATCACTAAGGCCAGCCTGGCACACTGTGAAACACTGGCTCAGAAACCAAAACAAACAAACAAAGAAACAAATCTGGGAGGCTTCAGGCAGGCAAACATAAACTAAACTAGTTGCTTTAACAGAGAAAATTTAGTACAGGGTGGTGCCACTGTTGAAGAAAAGAGGAAGCAGAAGAGGTGTGGGGGGGTGGTAAGAAGACAGAAGCCTGGGGAGGGTCTTCAGGGACGGGGCTATATGCATAAGCTTTGCTTCCATTTTTATTCCTTCAAATCCACCCCCCCCTTCAGTTCCCTTCCCCTTCAAAGATTTTCTTCCTATTTCACAAAACCTATTAGACATTCTGGACCTCATTTACACTTTCAATAGAGAAATGATTTGGTACTTATATATCTGTGTCCTATGTATTGCACTTATGAGTACGGCCGCAAAGTGCATGCATTTAGCTATAAATGTCTCTATCATTCTTTATGGCTAAGTAATAGTCCATTATATTAAAGAACTTATGTATTCTTTACTCAGTCAACTCACTTGTAATAAACACGGCATAGAAAGAAAAAAGCCCAACCTTCACCAAGTGGGGAAGGCAGCATCACTAATGATGTCTCATGGCACCAGTTGGCCCCTGCTGAGATGTGACCAGAGCCACCTTGCATCCAGTCCTAGGCGAAGGCGGAGATGTTAGGAAGCCCCTTGTGAAGGCAGAAGAGCTGGCTGGCACCCAGGAGCACGACACCTTCACTTCTGCAGGGAAGCCCCTCCCCTCACGTCTTTGTTTGCTCCTGGAAGTGGGTTTTGAAAGAGTCTGTGATGCCTGACAGCGAGAGGGAGCCCTACCACACAATCCCACAGTTGGCACTGTGACCCCAGCTCCAGTGTCTCCCCACAGTGTTCCTCGACCGCATTATCTGCCCCCTTTCTGGAGTTCGTCATCACCATTAATAATTTATTATGATACCAGCAGTTCTGTCCACAGCAGAAGCCAGCAGGAATTATGTCTGCTGGAGGCTTCTGGGCGATAGAAGTACCTGGGTGGAAAACCTATTCCTCGGTCAAGAGAAGGACGCAGAGCATCTTTAGTGTGTGTCCACCGAGCTGATGACAGGTGGCAGCTAATGCTTTTGTTTTCTTGTCTCACACACCTTGCCTTTGCTAATTCAGTAGCCTTTCAGGAAGCAATGAAGGTCCATGATGAGCCCCTAAAGATAGGGCCCCAACCCTCGGTACCTGTTTTCTCTACTGACCCAGTCTCAGGGCTGCTTTCAGGGTTCTTTAGGACTGGTAGGCAAAGAAAACATGCCTATGTGTTTCCGTGAGGAGCCACAAGATTTGGAAAAGTACTTTCTAAAGGAGCTTTGAACTCAGAGCTGGTCTGAGCAGAGAGAGTGAGTGTGTGGGACCTGTTTTGAATGCTGTTATTGGAGATGCAAAGGCCTCCTCACACCTGCTGTGAGCTTCAAGATAAAAATAGCAGCAACAAAAAAATGCCATGTTGCAAAGTACTGGAGATCAACCGGATAGTGTCTCTTGAAGCTTGAGAGCTGGCAGAGCCAATACTTTGCTTTTCAGACTTAGAAAATGATAGTAATATTTGCATATTTCTGTCTGTAACTGTTAAAGTTCCAAAGAAGTGCATTTTTCTTGCTAATAGCTCATACACTGCTGGTACCTATTTGCCAGGGGAAATGGGCTCTTTGCGGGTAAAACATTCTTTGCCATGACAAGAAAGGCAACAGTTCATCTCGCATGAGGTGCTGCTGTATGATGGCTGGTATTTTGGAAGCTGTGAAATGCCTACTTGCCAACTGTAGCTTGTTTATGAGAACCAGCTCGGTGGCCATCTGATCTCTATTCCACATCCCACCAACTCTTGCGCTTGCTGTGTATTAGAGCACTAAAAAGACATTTGCAAGTGCCTGTCAGAGAAGTGATGCAGGTAGCAAACTGTAGTCACATAGTTACAGAGGCACCGAACTCCATTCAACGTACCATACAATTAACACAGGTGGGCTTGCTGAACATATTGAGAGTTGGCCTGCATTTAATGGACTCTTGCGAAGACATTTTCAGTACCGCAGTAGGCTTAATTTTTATTTTGCTTGTGAGAAAGTTCACAGTCTTGTTATATAGCTATTGATAGACTACCAACGACAAGAGTGTGTGGATTCCTCGACATTTGGTGGAGGGCTGCGAAGGGCACAGAGCTTGGATCCTGATCCTCAGTGACAGGTCCATCCACCCCAGCTGTGGACGATGGTGGGCTTATGATGATGAGGACTCTCCAGGTGTTAAACAAGTCAGTGGTCACTATTGGATCATTTGCCTCTGCGAATGCCTGGGATTCACAAGTGGAACTTAAACTCTAGTTCTACAAATCCCAGCCAACATTTATTGAATGTCTGTGAGTTGGGGAGGAGGTCAAGTTCAAGTGACAGATGACCAGCCTTTGCCTCACTTTTCCTGAAACAGATCTTTTGACCTCAAAAAGTCTGTGGCAACAACGTCCGGAAGTTACTGTGCTTGGTGATGCATGACAATGACATGCAGTGACATAAGCCCTGACTGCTTCCTGGACACTGAGCTCTGACAGCTCTTACTTCCTGGGAATTGGCTGTGGGGCTGGTGAGGACCTCTCAGCTGCTGGGGAGGGAGTTTGTCTTGCGCCTCTCGGAGCGATTGGGGTTAAGTACACAGATGGCACCACATTTGCTCTCTAGCTGCTTTCTTAATATTCCAGGAAGATCAGGATGAATCCTGTGATCTTCCTGTGAGAACCAGCTGAATGCACAAGACAGTGTATTTTGGGGCATCAATAGTGATATCAGAGACCTTCTTCTGTCCTTGCAGCATTTGAATGGGGGAAATTTAGCAGAGTTTTCTTTAATTTTTAATTTTTTGGTAGCACCAAGGGTCTCCCTTATGCTGTCCAGGCTGGGCATGAATTCATCCGCTCCTCCTGCCTCGGATTTCCGAACGCTGAGATGACAGGCATACACCACCATGTCCTGTTTAGCCAAGTTTTATGCTTTCCCACGCCTGGGTCCCACTGTTCACTACAGTTTCCCATTCTGAAAATCACAGTCACTGTGCTGTAATCTGTTCAGCTGTGGCAAGGAAGGAGTTGAGAGCGAGAGGGGTTTGGCCCTGGTTTGGGTGGTGTGAGACCTCCGAATGGTGCTTTCGCTTTCTAAGATTAGAACTGGGACACCGACCCTGTCTTTTGGTTCCTCTCTCTGAGAATCCATTCAAATTGCTCCCCATCCACTTCCTGTAAACAAATTAGGATCCTGATTGTGAGGTTTGCACTGGGTTTAATAAAGTACTCATTACTCAACTGAAAGCAATTTAGCAGTAGCTGTACGTTGGACCGCAGAGATCTCCAAAGTGTCCAGCGCTGAGCTGCAAGAGTTGGATTGCAAAGGTTTTCTATAAAATGTCAGGGGATCGTACCCGCTACTTGCTTCAAGTCCTGCTTTTAAAAGCCAAGTGGAGCAGCAGTGTAAGACCTTGAGCTGGAGGGAGAAAAGGGAATCAAAAGAGTCAGCAGAGTGTCATTTCCTGGCTTCTCTGAAAAAGAACAGGCTTAAATAGAATTTCCTGGCTGTTTTCAGTGTGGAGTATATGAATTCAATCATGTGGATGTGACAGCGTGGTCTCCTCTGGATTTTTACCACATCTGTGTTTCCTGAGGCTGATGGTAGCGGGGGGGGGGGAGTCTACAGTGAAGGAGCTGAAGGATTTGGGGGAGCTGCAAAGCTACCCCCCAAATGCTCTGCTTATTGTCATTAACGGGCTTTGAATAATGCCACTAAGTTCTTTGCTAGACCTCAGAGGTGCAACAGCAGCTATTCAATGTGAAACTCATTCTCGCAAACATCTTGTGCTATCGCCTTGAAACCAGGGTAGCTCTGTAGCAAATTCAAATGGCCTCCAGGGTTAGGGTTTACAGACCTTACTGAGGGCTGACTTTACCTCCAGTGGTCACTTCATCTCAGTGCTCTGTGTACCTTGAAGGAACCAACGCCAGATCTTCATGGGGAATTTGCAAACAGTCTTGTGCTCGTGCTTGGAGGATCAGGGCAGGTGAAATGAAAGAGGAGAACAGTTGAACTTTTGGAAGTTCTGGGCTGGGGATTTAGCTCAAGTGGTACCACGCCAACCTTGGATGCACAAGGGCCTGAATTTGATTTCCCATACCCCCCCCCCCCACACACACACAAAGAGAGAGAGTTTCTCTGCTTTTTTCCTGTTAAGTTTTTTAGGAATAATCCAGTCTCCTGAAATCCTTGCAACTAATAGCTTTGGAATGCACTTTGACATTAGTAGTGTCTCTCTTTCACATAGGCTTCCCTCAAATGTCTGCCAAAGTTCAAATGGTTGTCCGTATCTAAATACGAGGGAATGAAAAGGCTGGTTTGGCTGAGAATGACATTACATGTGTCTGTCATCCTGGCCCTCTGGGAGGCTGAGGGAGGAGAGTCACAAGCTCAAGCTCAATTTGGGCAAGTTAGTAACAGTGAGAGCTTGTTTCAAATTAACAGAAAGGAAGAGAGAAAGAAAGAGAGGGAGAGAGACAGAGAGAGAGAGAGAGAGAGAGAGAGACACACACACACACACACACACACACACACACACACACAGAGAGAGAGAGAGTGAAAGGCCCTGAAGACATAGCTCAGGACAAAGCCCTAGGTTCAGTCCCCAGTACGGGTGGGGAGACCTACATGGAGCCTTGAGAGGACAGATGCTGCCCCTGACTGAGTGCAGGAGCCAGGTGGCCCTTCCATAACTACTCTTCATTGCCCTGGCCAGGGTGTGGGGAAGGCAGGGTTCAGTTCTCAGTAGTCTTCTAGTTTCTTCCGTTGCTTTGTTTCTTCAGAACAGAGGATTTCTCCTTTTGCAACATCCTGGATGTTTCTAGTTTCTTCTGTTGCTTTATCTTTCCAGGTAGCGTGTGTGGGAGGAGCCTGTGGACCCCTAGCTCCTCCACTTGGTGGCAGGGTGGGTGTGAATGGGTCACTCCCCTCTGGGTCACATGTGGCCTTGTGTGCTGAGCCCTGGCTACTCCCCCACCTTCCCTGCATTCTGAGCCAGAGTCAGCAGCTGGGTCTGTGGCCCCTGTAGCTGAGCTCAAGCCACATATGCCCTTCTCTACACCTTTCACTCTGCATTCCCATTTGCTTCCTATTTTTCAGAGCTGCACTGAGATATTTTATCTCCTAGCAACCTTCTCCCACTCCCTTTGTAAAACTCAAAGGATTTGGCCCTAAGCCTATTAGCAACAGGATAGTGAGTCTGTCAATAAGTAAAACAGAGTATTTCTCATTCTGCAACATCCTGGATGATGATTCTATGACGTCAGGGAATCCATGCCAGCTGTCCATGGCCAACCTAGACTTACAGTCTGTTGTTCGTTGCTGTAACAAAATACCCAAACCAGGTAATCTATAAAGAAGAGGAATTTATTTGACTCACAGTTCTGGAGGTCAGGAAACCCAAAAGCCTGGTGCTGGCCTCTGCTCAGCCTCAGGTGAGAGCCTCTTGCTGCATTGCCAGTGGGCATCACATGTGAATCACATCAAGTGTGCCCACTTCAGACTCTCCTTCTAAAGTGTCGCGTGTCAACCTGGGAACTGTCTTCTGGACCGAATATCTTTAGGGGGCATAGTCTGGGCACGGAACACAGTCAGATCAAATCAGCTGGGGTATCTCACCGAGGTGCAGATGAAACAGGAAGCCTGGCCCATGTTTCTATTATGTTCTGATAAATGGATTATTTTCCAGTAGTTTTCCTATAAAACAAAGTATTATTTAAAATTACTTTTTAAAGTATTATTAAAAATCTCTAGCTGGAATTGAAATGTTTCATCAGTGTTAAATCAGTAGATAGCCACTAACAGAACTAAGTAATGAGTTTAATGTACTTTGAAGAAAATTAACAACTATCATCTGTGTTCTATACTTAAAACCAACATTTGAATTAATTACCATTAATGAGGGCCATGAGATTTAGGGCTTTTCTAAAAATTAAAAATGAGTTCCTGGCCAATATTTTATTTCATATGTTAATTAACTTAAAATATCTTCAGTAGAATCATAAAAGAGAATTATATATAGGCAAGAAACATGTTAAACCTATTGAAGCTCATTAGTAATAAAGTACACATTAACAGTAATGAAGCATCTTTCGCCTATGGAATTAGCATCATTTTCTATTAATCCTAACATTCGACATTTGCAAAAGGACAGATTGGGAGTAGTAAAATTGAGTTGTTTTGGGGGGACATTTGGCAATAAACATAAAAAAACATATTTAATTATGCATATGATTGTATAAAAGAGTTAATCCTAACCAAGAGGATCACTCAAGTTTGAAAAAGATATGAGTGAAAAATGTTATCACAGTGCTATTCATTTACCAAAAGTTGGGACCAATCTAAATAATTAACAATAGGAAACTGATGTAATTACTTGCTGTATATATAAATGGAAATCAGTATAGCCAAAATAATGCAGGATATTTAGGAATTTGAAAACCTTCACAATACGTATCTACAAAATAGATAAAATAATAGAGATAATATAATCCTAATTTTCATTCATTTAAACCTTCATTTGTGAAAAAAATGGGACAGTTGTGAAGGCAAAAGAGCTGGAATAATTTTTCTTGCTAATAGGCTTTAAAATTTTTTTTAATTTATTAATTTTTTTTACTAATAGGTTTTTTTAAAGGTTACTTTTAATTTATAGAAACAGGAACAGAATATACAGAAAATTTCCATTTACTTATTTACCTCCCACCTTCATGTTTACTTTTGTGTGACATGTTGCTTCAGTGTCCTGCCTTTGTCATGACAGACAGGTCAAAGTGTGTCTATTATTACCGCAGGCCTTAGTTCACCTTGGGGTCACTGTTAGTACGGTACATTCTGTGGCCTTGATCAATGTGTAACGACTTGTCCATCCATCACAGAAGCACACAGAGCAGTTTCACGGCCCTAAAATCCCTGTGCTCTGCTTAGTATCTTTCCCTCCTTCCCTCCTTCAGAATCCCTGGGAAACATAAGTTTGTTTTTTTTAATCACTTCCAAAATTTTGCCTTTTCAAGAATGCTATGCCCTTAAAATCATTCAGTGTGGAGACTTTCAGACTGACTGAGCAGCACATGCTTAGCTTTTCGACATGTCTATTTGTAGATTGATAGCTCATTTAATTGCTGAGTAATAGTTTGTTGCTGAGAGTATGAGAGTTTGTTACCCATTTACCTACCAGAGGACAGCTCGGTTGCTTCCAAGTGTGGCCAGGATGAGGAAAGCTGCTGTAAATATTCAGGTACAGATTTTTGTGTGGACATAGCTCTTCAGCTCATATGGGTGGGTACCAAAGAGTACGGTTGTGGAGTCAGCTGGTGAGGATATGTTCGGTTTTGCCAAGCTCTCTTCCAAAGTGGCTGCACCGTCTTATTCCCAGTAGCAGTGAACACAACATTGCTCCCCATCTTTGGCAGCATTTGGCGTCATGGTATTTGGGATTTTAGCCACTGTCATGAGTGTGTGCTGATGGCTTGTGGCTGGTTTGCAGTTCCCTAATGAGACATGACACAGACCATCTTTTCATGTGTTTGTTTCTCTGCGTATCTACTTTGGTGAGAAAACTCTGTTTATATTTGGCTACTTTTTAAGTGGGTGCTCGTTTTCCTGTAGTTGAGTTTTAAGATTACTTTGTCCATTTTGGCTACCAGTCCTCTACCTTGTATGTGTTCAGAAATGTTTTCCCTAAATGAATAGTTTGTCATTTCATTCTCTGAATCATGTATTTTATGGAGCTGAAATTTTACATTTTAATGAAGTGTAACGTCGTCAATTTGCTTCATGGATTGTGTTCTGGGTACTGTGTTCAGAAGTCCTCACTAAACACATTTCTGTGTTTTCTGATGTTCTCTGCTACGAGTTTAATAGTTTGCATTTTACATTTAGATTTATAATTCATTTTACATTATTTTCTTGTGAAAAGTATGAGGTCTGTTTGTAGATTCATTTTGCTGCCTAGAGACGCCCAGGAGTTTCAGCAAATAGTATTGAAAAGACAACTTTTCTCCACTATGTCACTTTTGGCTTCTCTCTGAGATTAGCAGCCTGTGTCTGTCTGCTCACTCTCCTGTTCCCTTGACCTACGTCTCTACTCTTTCACCAGCAACACACTGTTTTGATTGCTGTTGTTGTGATGCAGACCTGAGAGGGCGGTGACAGTCCCTTTGTTTTTGCTCAGTGTTGTGGTATCTGTCCAGAGTCTCTCGTGTATTTCTACAATCTTCAGAATTGGCTTGTCAACATCTGCAGAGTAACTTACTGAGATTTTGATTGAAATAGCATCACATCCATAGTTCAAGTCAGAAAGAGCTGACGTCCCGACATTATTGTCTTTTTGACCAATTTGCGTGGACTATCTTTCAGTTATTTAAATCTTTGATAATCTGTGCCAGAATTTTGTGGTTTCTTCATGTAGCTCTTATTGTCTATGTTTAAACTTGTGTATCTAAGTATGTCATATTATCATGTAAATATTATTTTTCAATTTCAAATTCCAGTTGCTGGCAACAAACTTATTTTAACAAATCATGAGCATAACAGAGGGTGACACAAGGTACCTTCTGTCTTACCCATCATATTTTTCTTAAGTAAAAATATTTTCTGGCAGTTTAGTTAAGACCATGTGTCCAAGTTTCACTTTAATCTCTCTACAAGAAAAATGATTGAACATGTTCTAGAAACTTTATTTGTAGGAAAAGGGAGTGGTCAGACAATCACCTTGTTCCACTGGATATGCTTGTCCAGTGAACTTGCTATATCATGGGCACATGTTTGAGAGAGCAAGGAATTGTTTCCATTCCAGCGGTGTGTGGCCTCTACCGAGCCTGTTGGCTGACAATCAGTGCAGGGCAGAGTTTCCCAGAACAAGTTTTAATCCCATTACAGTTTATCAGAAAATTGCATAGGCACTTTATCAGGAATGCTACTTTCCTTGCAGAACGTGAGCCGTATAATACAAAAGACGATCCACTCCAGGCTGGGTTTGGGACAGTTTCTTTGCCGCTGTGTTTTCATCCCAAAGGAGCTTGTGTTAGGGAGCTGTCCAGGAGGCCTTTCTCTCTCTTTGGTTCCTTTCCCTCTTCTGGCCTCTCCCTTGGTTTGCCGCCTTCCTCTTCAGTTTAGATTCATAGTGGTCTCTTGCTGGCAGTTGGTCACTCACCAGAAGGGTCAGTAGGAGTAATGGTGGACTCATGTACAGAGAGGGACACCTAACAGTTGGGTTCTAAATGGATGTGGTGACACAGACCTGTAATCTCGGTGCTCAGGAAGCTGAGCAGGCTGGAGAGTGAGACCTTGTCTTAGAAAACAGAAGCAACCGGAACAAATCCTGTACATATATTTCCTAACTTAACCTCAGTGATTGAGGAGACCGGGGCACACATCACACTATGTGGTGGATTTGATCGCAGTCTGGAGGCCTCGCTTTTAATCGCTGAAGTAGAGAGAAGCACCTGTGTGACACACCTTCCTTTCCTTCGTATGGTCCATGTCTCGCCTGGACAAGGGAAAGGAGGAGACCGGTGCACGTGGAAGATGCCAGTTTTAGGCTGCTGGACCGAATACCAGGGACTCACACCACAGAAACAGTTCTGAGATGGGCACCAAGACCAGTTCTCCAGCTGGCCGGTTCCTGGCCCGGCTGTCCTCTCACTGTCTGCACACAGGGCTCTGTCTTCTTTGTACTGGGGAAAGCAAGAGGGAGCTCCTGGCATCTTCATGTTCTCTTAAGGGAACTAATCCAGGGACAAAGAGCACAGCGACAGTGCTTGGCCTTGCGTATTAGGACAGGAAGCATATTTTCACGGAGCTGTATTTTGTTTTTAAAAGAATTTTTACTTTTATGTAAGGAAATACATTTGATTAAAAGAACATTTGCACACAAATGGATGTAGCCTGAGATTAGAGCGTTACGTGAAATAAATCAGATGCGCAACTTCCGCATCACGTGGTTTCTCTTCTCTGCAACACCCAAAGAAGTAAAGACCAGGACACACCCCCGGTAAGAAACGGAGTTGGATGCTCTGCAGCAGGAACCAGGACTTAAAGTTGCAAAGGGATCTGAAAAGAACCAAGATGTGTCATGTTCGCATACCAGATTCCCCGCAGTGAATACCACCATCACCTACTGCAGACACGGACTACTAAAAATAAATAGAAAATAGAAAATTCAAGCAGTTGAGTAATTACAGTTGAGTAAAGTGCTTCTCTTTCTGTTTGTACTGAGGTGCAAACATTCCGGATGAACGGCTCACACCACACAGCTCCCTCAGAGCCAGTGGATCACACAGCGGCATCGAAAGGCTCTGGGCTTTGGGGGTGGCAGCCCACGAGCGCAGCCTGCAGCCGGCAGCCCCGGCGGGGTGCTTCCCTCCCCACGCAGAGCGAGCGCACGGAGCGGCCGCCATCCATCACTCCTCGCTCCTTCCGGGTCGGGGCATCGATCATCCCTCTCCTGTCAGAGAACACGCACAAGAGGCCAGTTGGGAATTAGCAACCAAGAGCAGCATAAATCAAAGTGGAAAATGCCACAATTTCATCCATTTGCTGAGAAATTTCCCCATCTCGTTTTCTCTGCTTTTTTGTAATTCCACGTTGCTGTCGTTATTGTGAACACTGGACTCAATTGTGGGGGACGCTTTACATTTTTAAAATGAATAGAATAAAGGAGAAAGCTATAGGATTAGGAAGGCTGCAACAGGAGTCCATATATAGCTGACAAAACCCCAGTATCTAAAGATAAAAAGCGGTGAGGAGGGTTTGTAGGAAACTGACACAGAAATGGCTGGAGCTGGGGCTCGCAGACACCCCACAGGCTGACGGCTTTCTGTGCTCCTCTTGGCCTTGTCATGGGAGTCACTGATTTTTGAGGCACTAAAACAACTTTTACATTTTTAAATACAGAATACAGAAGTGCAAGTTGAATCCATTAGTGGTTAAGCCTACTTGAGGGCACAATAGCCATTTAAATCACTTGGAAAACGTAACTCAGTTCTGTGGGCAAAACTCAATCTAATCCGTGTCAGGACCTTAACCTTCTGCACATCCTGTGTTAAATGATTCCGTGGAAGACTTTGGATCCCATTTGCACCGGATGGAAATGAAAGGCCATTTTCACAAGAGGATCATTCATATGTTTTGAAAGACTTTTGAGCGCCTCAGTAACAGTTGAATTTCTCTCTGGCTAGAATGCTAAGAGAAAGAAGAAATCTCAAGTGTTTCACTGCCCTGCAAATATGGTGATAGAGGACTTCAAAGCTTGAGGAGTCTGACCACCCCTAGGAGCAGCAGCACTTACACGGCCTCTTCCCCAAAGTCTTCAGGGATCTCCATGCAAAGCGAACGAGATTGGAAAGTGATCATCGGTCCCTGTGCTGGAGAATCAGGTTCCACCTGCTCCCAGGGCTGTGGATCTCACCAGCACTGGTCTGTTGCTCGGTGGGTCTGTGGTCCTGTGGCTGGAGCTGCCCAGTGGTCTGCCCGCCTCCCACTTCCTGGGGCCTTTCCAAGTTCTCTCACAGGAGGAGAATACCTGTCCTTCCGGTTTCCCCACGGAGACCCTACTGTTCCTCAGAAAACAATGAATGGCCACTTTTACACCAGTTCTTAATTGTGGGTCTGTCCATGGCCTTGTTGTTCAGACCACATTGAGAGCATATTACTCAGAAAAATATTAGTTATTGGTTAGCTGGTTCATGTGCTCCTAGGAAATCACTGTTGAGCCTCTGCAGTATTTTATAGGCTCCAAAGTAGATGCAGGAATGAAGAAATCCTTTTCTGGGAAGAGCTTGGGGTCTAACTGAGGAAGCATGCAAAATGAGATACAGTGAAGCTATGTAATATTCATGAGAAGGAGCTTTCAGTTTGTAGGGGATGGGAGGAGCCAAAACTAACTCACTGGAAGAAGATGTGGCATGCTGATGTTCAGGTGTTTGTTACAATTCCCAGCTGCCCGGTACGAGGTATGTTATTTACTACCTCTTTGTGAGCTTCTCAGTACTAGTTAGAAAGTACTTCCACTGTAAAATATAGTACACTTGTGCAAGAGAATATAAAATATCACTATTGCTTAGTGAATGATAAGGTGACAACTGCATGACTAGTAGACAGGCTATGACATTGAATACTCTGAGTGCTGCCAAGTTTGAATTTGCAGGGCAGGCCTGCAGGGCAGAGACTTAGGGGAGAGCTGACCCTGCAGCTCACTGGGGATTCACTGGGGGTGGAATTCCTTCCTTTTCCAGGGACCCCAGGTTTTTCTCTTAAGACCTTTAATTGATTGGACAAAGCCCACCCATAAAGGTATTTACTATAAAAGATAATTAGCTTTATTCAAAATGTATTACACTTCTGGAAAACTCTTTCATTGCAAAGTTTAAATTCATATTTTCCTGACTATCTGGGCATGGTGGCCTGGTCAAGTGGATACATAAAATTAATTCCTGTATAAGTAATAATCTCTTGCTTTCTTTATTTTGCTAAATGGTTTCACTATCTGTATGTGCATCTCTTACATTAATTTAGTTTCCCATGACTTTTAACTTTATATACTTGGACTTGTTCAGAATGAGTATTTTTATGTATGATGGTCTTATTCAACATTTAATTTTAAAGATTCATCCATGTTGCTGTGTGTAGGTATAGTTCCTTCACTTTTCACTGCTGTATAGTATTCTATTTGCTTTTTTGTTTTAGCCCATGACCAAGTCTGATATTCCTATGGTTGCATCTTAGAGTATGTAAATATTTCCTTCTATAGGAGCAATGACTTAGGCATGGAACTGTTGGGCTGTAGGATGTAAGAATTTCAAACTTTCCTAGGTAATGCAATGCATTTTCTGAAGTAGTTGTCCCCACTGTCTCCTCCCTCAGCAGTGTGTGTGAGTGCCTCCCCCCCTTCTCTTTCCTTCATCTTCATCTTCCTGTCTGCTTCTCTGTCTATCACAAGTCAGGCTCTCTACTCCCTTATGCCCCTGCTGTGGCTGCACATGGTGCTGTAAGTCCCCCAGGGCCTGTGCATTAGATGCTGGTCCCTATATGGTGACAATGGAGGTGGATCCTGAGTCTGTAGATCATGGGGATGCTGCCTTCCTGAGGGGAAGGTGCTGCTGTGGGCCCTTTGGTCTGTCCTCTTGAGAGGGCCACCATGAGATGCCCACTTGCTCTGGTGTCTTGTCTTACAATGTGATCTCTTGCACACTTGCACACACACACACACACACACACACACACAGTCCTGCCACAATGCTGCTTGTTGTTAGGCTTCTTAGAGGCTGAACCAGCATGGCCACCTGACCTTGGACTTCTGGTCTCCAACAATGTGAACTAAAAACATCTCTTTCCTTTCTGAAGTCACCCAGCATCAGGGCTTTGTTGTTATAGTAACAAGAGGGCAGACAGAATGCTTTTCTTTTTCTAATTGATTGGTGACACATTTATAGTACACGGTCATTAAATATACTGTAGAACTGATCTGGAGACGGAGCTAGTGACTCAGATATTTCTCATCTCCGTGAGGGTGATAACTTGAGAAGGAAAACATCATGAGGCACTCACCCAGCTTTTGGCAGTAATCAAACATTTCTGACAGATTTTACTCTGCTTGTGACTTGCCTAACAGGAATGCATGTGTGTTTTTGGGAGAGTGTGTGTGTATATACGTGTTTATGGAGACAATATGTGCATATCTGTGAAGAGTATGTTGGTGTTTGTGCGGAGTGTGTGTGTTTTGAGGAGAGAGTGTGTGTATAGAGACTGTGGACAGTGTGTGTGTCTGTGGAAAGTCTGTTTGTGTAAAGTATGGAGATGGTAGGTGCCTGTGTAGACAGTGTGTTGTTTGTGGAGTGTGTGTTTGTGTTTGTAGGGAGATGGCGTATGGCACTCCTTGGGTGTATGCTGTAGGCAGTGCTGGCTGCACCACTCACCCTCCTGCTTGCTGCCCTCACTGGTGCCCCCTCTTAGGTGGGCGCAGCTCCCCACCTTGCTGTGGCTAGCTTCCCCCCGCCACCGGGGCCTGGCTGGCTCTCACTGGAAACCCCTTGATGCTGCTGTAGCGCCTTATCCCCTTCATTTCATCTTCCTTCTGCTCTGTGGCCTGAGCTCATCAACCTCACAGGGGCTGGAGCAGCTACAGTGGTGTGAGGAGAGGTGGCCCCAGGCAGGAAGCCTTTGTGTAGCGGGATTTGCAGTTTCTTTTCACGTCCTGTGAATTTGTGATGCTATTTACTGTTGATTAAACCCTTTTAACTTCCATTGACACCAGGAAGAGGGCTGATGGTCTGTTCTGCATTTCTGCATTCTTGGGAGAGAGGAGAAAATATAATAAATAGATGCAACTTGCCTTGCGATGAGAATATACATGTAGCCCGACACAGCTCCCACACTCAGGGACAGCAGGACGGTATGCAAAGACGTTTTCTCAGATGAATACTCCGTGTTCCTTGAGTTGTTCATGAGTCTTGTCCAGATTCATCAGATAGCAATTATGACGACTAGGTGTCCTAATTCTAAATCTATAGCCCTTGCCATCAATGTCCATATCTTAGCAGGAAGTGTGAAGAAATAGTACTACATTACTGTGGTTAGTAAGGTTTAAAGAATCAATATTAGGGCCAGAGGGTTAGCTCAGTGGTTCTGCCGCCTGCCTCACAAGCACAAGGTCCTGAGTTCGATCCCTGGTAACCACATACAATGCTGGGCGTGGAGACTCACGCCCACCAACAATCAATACCGCATACCACAGTGCCTGGCGTGGTGGCTCACACATGTAATCCCAGCACTCGGGAGGCAGAGACAGGAGGATTGTTGAGTTCGAGGCTTGCCTGGGCTACATAGTGAGCTGAGGGCCAGCCTGAACTACAAAGTGAGACCCTGTCTCAAAAAAAAAAAAAAAAAAAAAAAAAAAAGAAAAGAATCAGTATTAAGTGAATTAATAACATTGTCTTATTTATAGAGTCAACTGCTTTATGTATTTAAAAAATAAATTAAGTCTCATAACAACCAAATGAAATAAGTCTAATTAGCCCCATTTCTCTTCATAACCAAATTTAATGATGATACACAATGTACTATATATGAAGGGAATTCTATTAAGACACAAAGACAACAGTAGTATGTCTCTGCTCTGTTCAATTTTACTATTATTTTTATTGGGCTTTAGGCACATAGCATTGAAATAATCCTAATCTTAGAATTCTAATTCTTATCATTAGATCACGCACTGTCTACTTTTATGAGGTACAATCACAAAATACAGTGGATGCTTAAATTTAAAACATTTTTATAGTAAAAGATACCTTGTTATTAACTCCCCTCAAACTACTCCCCCTCGTTTGTCCCACACTTACCTCATCACTCCCCCCACTTTGTGAAGCAGTTCTGTAAGTCCTCTTCCGAGAGAATCTCTCTAGCTGTGCTGTGCAGCTTCCATGTCCCAAAGCCATTTAAAACCTTTATCTTTCATGGTCTTTTGACACTGGAAGGAGCCAGAAGTCCCATGGTGCCAGATCTGGGGAATATGGTAGACCAGGGTATGTTGGGATGTTTCTTGGATTTTTTCTTTTCTTTTCTTTTCTTTTTTTTTTTGCAGTACTGGGGATTGAACTTGGGCCCTTGTGTGATCAAGGTTGGCGTGGTACCACTTGAGCTAAATCCCCAGCCCTGGAATGCTTCTTATAAGTCTTTCTGTTGGATGGGACTCAGTGGATCACTCACCATATATATATTTTCAGTTTTTTGAGACAGGATTTTACTTTGTACTTCAGGCTGGCCCTCAATTTATTATGTAGCCCAGGCTAGCCTTGAACTCATGGCAATCCTCCTGTCTCTGCCTCCTGAGTGCTGGGATAACAGACATGAGCCATCATGCCCAGTGTACTTACTGTATTTCTGATTGTACCTCATAAAGACACTCACAAAAAAAGATTTCTAGAATGGCTTCAGAAAGTGACCAGAAAGATGAGATAAGTGTGAGAGTATCTTGAGAAATAATGGCAATTGTCTTTCACTGTAATAATTTTTGAAATTGAACAATTAATGTAGGTTTTGTAGCTTTTAGATATATTTGGCTATTTCTTGTTTTTGCTTTTTAGGTGATGAGCGCTCCAAACCAAATCCTTCAGACAAAAGCTAGAATCTTGACAATGACCACTCTGGGTAGTGTGGGTTCTACTTGTGCCTCCCTGACCCTCCCAACCAAGGTAGCCCCCATGCTGTGGCCTGTCCACCCTGTCCTTGTGTTCCTTTCGATACCATTTTGTTGCACCTGTGAACATCCTTACCTCTATTTTAACATTATAAAAACCAAACAAAATATTGTTATATCTTAAAATCTACTCTTTCCATTCAGCCTTATTTTGCTAAGATTTGTCTGTCTTGTCTTGGGTTGTATAGATCAGAAGCCACTAGCATTTTTGTTACCAAAGATCAGTTGTGTGGAAGATGTATTTTGTTGGGATTAGGTGGAAGGTTTTGGGAAGATTCAAAGGAGCGCACAGTTTAGATCCCTCACATGCACAGTTCACTATGAGAATCTGAGCCCACCACTAACTAACCTGACCAGAAGTAGAGGTCAGGTAGTAATGTCAATGTGGCTAGAAACAGATGTAGCTTTGCCCCCTGGCCCACCACTCACCTCCTACTGTGAAGTCAGTTTCCTAACAGGCACTGACCAGTTTTGTGGCCCAGGGCATGGGTACTTCTGTTGGAGATAATTCATTTTACTTTGTAATTTGAATACTGTGCTGTATTCTATCATGTGACTATGTAAGTTTATCCATTCTGCACCTGATTGGCAGTTGGGTGGTCTCCATAATTTTATAGTATTGCTCTGAGCATTCAGATATGTTTTGTTTATGCATGAATAAGTTATGTATCTTTCTTTGTAGTATTTTTGTAGGAGTAGAATCTCTGAGTCATGCTGTATGTAAGTATGCAGCTGTAGTGGTTCACCAATCAGGTTTCAACATAGCTGCACACATGTACATATCTGTTAGTAATCTACATGAAATTCAGTGGTTCCACATGTTCCCCAATGCTTGGAATTGCATGGATTTTATATTTTTTAATGTAAAAATTGCTGCAAAAAAGCTGGGCGTGGTGGCTCATGCCTGTAATCCCAGCACTCGGGAGGCAGAGAGAGGAGGATTGCTGAGTTTGAGGTTTGCCTGGGCTACATAGTGAGCTCAGGGCCAGCCTGAACTACAAAGCGAGATCCTGTCTAAAAAAAAAAAAAAAAATTGCTGCAAAATGAAACATATTATATTCTTGATTTACATTTCCCCAAAATGAAGATATTAAATATGTCCACATGGTTGCTGGCTCTGTGTTTCTTCTGTGAAATGTCTGCACACTTACTGTTCAGATGCGAAAACTTGAGCTCCATGGGGTGAGGTTCCTTACCTGAAGTCACATAGCATCCCATGGCAGACCTGGGCTTCAGACTCACGTCTGTCTGTTTTCAAACATTTGTTTCTTCACCAGCTGGTGTTGCTTGTGCAGGGCGTGGGAGTAAGTGTATCAGAAACAAGTCACTCAAGACAGTGCTTCTGTCTCAGGACTCATTTTAGAAGCCCTCTCTTCCAATCACGAGGTCACTGTTGGATCGTTGCAGTGTCTCCCTCTTCATTGAAAACTATTAGCCTTATACCTACAAAATAGTCTCATTAGACTTTGGTCACCTTTTAAAAAAAACCTAAACGTTAGCCCCAGATCATTCATTCACTTTTGGAATCAAGAATATTCTAAGTGACCCTTAGATGTCTCTAAACGTCAAATCCATTCTCAAAGGATAAATATTTACTGCCACTAAAAATATCCAAAGAAATATGCCTCAGATTCATTGTTGATGTTTTCCAGCTGTGTCGCCCAAAGTCACAGGATCTGTGTACCTTCCTAGGAGTCCCCAAGGAAAGAAGGAGCCAGGTGCCCCATTTTAACTACACTTTCTGTGTTTTCTCCTTTGGGCTTGGATGCGATACATAATTTGGGGAAAAAGAGTTGCTAAAAGTCAATTATAAGACGGCTTCCCTGAATCCTGAAGACCCCTCCAGCATGAACTCTGAACGAGAGTGTGAGCCCCTTGAGAGGCACTTGGCTGTGTTCCCTCACTTCATCCCTGGGACTAGTGGCAAAGACGGAGCTGGTGCTCAGGAAACATGAGGTGCAAGAGATGGCATGAGGTGCTGTCCCAAGTGGCCAATGTGCTTTTGCGTCCTCATGCTGTTCTTTTTCTAGGACTAGGAATGGAACTCAGGGCCTCTGTACTAAGCTACATGCCAGCTTTTCCCTCCTTTGTTTTGAGACAGGGTCTTGCTAAGTTACCATGTTGCCTAGGCCGGCACTGAACTTGGGGTCCTCCTGCTTCAGCCTCCCAGAGGGCTGGGATTACAGGTGTGTGCTACCATGCCATGTCATCTTTACCTGTTATTCTGCCTTTGCTTCTAGACTGTAAAGAGAAATAAATAGCCAGCGTGCATTTCTATGGGGGACATTTAATGCAACCCCCCACTCCTGGCCCCCTTAAATTAGCCACTTCATGTGGGAGTCAGAGACTAAAAGTATTCACCAGAAGTATACTTTGGGGATCGCAATTTTCTATGTGCTTCACCTTTTCACAGCATCAGAGAGCCAGGTACTGGAAATAAAATTTGAGAACATTTTAGCAAAGGTTTCTAGACGTGGAAATTGATTTTGGAGCTGAATATATCACCCTCTGGAGCTGCATGTTGGGACTATTTAGAGAGAACTCAGGGCCAAGGACAATCTTCGCACCTTGCACTTTGGTAAACATTGAGTCTAGGTGGACATCTGCTCTTCATCAACTAAGTCAACATAAAACGTTTCCACGCGGGGCTTATAAAATCCTTCTGCAAAAGGCAGGGGAGGAAACACTTTCCTGAAGAGTCAGGGTGAGGATATCTGTGACAACCCACCGAGAGGCTGAGGAACATTAGAGGTCATTTGCATAACAGCATGCAAGAAGATGCGGCTTCGCTGGCAAAGGGCTCAGAATTTATAGAGAACGAGCTGTAATGAAAACATCAGGCACCGAAACAAAAGGGCAGTTGGGCAAATTAAGGAACCACCATAACGCAATTAAAAATGTAACAGCTGAATTACAGTCGACGCTGAAGGCAGAAGCTGCGGGGTGGACACGAGAACAAAGGAGCCACCGAAGTGGAGAAGACATGCGATCGCTTCTGCAGCACACAGGAAAAGTGCGGGCTCTGTAGCCAGCGTGTCGTGGGAGTGGCTAACAGCTGTGGGGCGCAGAATCGGGATTTCAGATATTCTCAAGGAGGGGACGGCAGAAGTGGGAGCGATGACCAGACGTGTGACTGGGCAACTTTCCTGGATGCATTCCAAACAGGACACATTTACCAAACTCTAAGAGAAAGTGGGGATTGTTCTCTCTCTGTCTAGACTCTCTTATTTTTGGGTAGCGATTACAGGCAGTGTGGCAGAGTGTGGTCCTAGGCTGGCATGTTGGATGGAGCCCAACCACACTCTCTGGTCTTTCTAGAAAGGTCCAGCAGCAACGTGTTGTTACTCTTAATAATACTCTACAGCTTAGGCCTGCACCTGAGCAGTGGCTGTGAATTTTACGATATCTATATGTTAGTCGGGATTCGCTAGAGAAACAGTGTGGCTGAAGATGGGAAAGCTTAATGAATGTGGAAGATCCCAGACGACTCACAGGACTGCTTCTGGCATTGGGCTGGGACCTCGGAGGTCTCAGAAATGGAAATCCACACTGTCCACTAGAGGACATATCTTTTGGAGTATCGAATCACAAAACCCAGCCTGCTAGGCAGACCGGGCCAGGTGCCTCCTTTTAGAGAGCTCTTGCCCCTGGGGAAGGGGCTCTGAGTTGCAGACAGAACAACTCTCTGTGTCAAACAGCAAGGACACATGTGATGTGAACCTGGGCTGCAACCCGGGGACACTGGGGACGCTTAAAAAATACAGACACCTGGCTCCCGCTCAGAAATTCTAAATTAACTAGTGCACATACAAGCTGGGCATTGGGACTGAAAGTGCCCTTTAAACAGTAGTACTTAAGTAATTAGAGGTTTACCTCATGCATGGATTCTGGTAACGCCCACCACAAACAGGATGCAGAGTAATCCCTACAGCCCAGTGTTGACCTTGTGAGCTTTTGTGGCTCTCTCCCTCCGTAGAACACGGGGTGTTACTTCTTTTTTGTTTGTTTGTTTGTTTTTTGAGACAGGGTCTTGCTTTGTAGTTCAGGCTGGCCCTGAGCTCACTATGTAGCCCAGGCAAGGCTCGAACTCAGCAATCCTCCTGCCTCTGCCTCCCGAGTGCTGGGATTACAGGCACGAGCCACCACGCCCGGCGGGTGTTACCTCTTAATGCAGCAGGAAGGTGCATCGGACGGAGACACAAGGACACCCCACCAGAAGATCCAGCAGGACCCCGTAGTGTAGAGAGAAGAGAAATTATTCTAAAAGAGGAACAGGTGATGCAAATGACTGAAAATCTAGTCCAGATAGAAAATAGCCAAAAATGGGATTGTTCTAAGAGCTTAACAACAGGGAACAAGACTTTCTTGGCAAAGAACAGCATGCAATGACATGCGAGAAGCTCTAATGGGCGCACATCGGGGAGGAAATAAGACACCGCTCGTTGGTCTGCAGTTAGATTATGATTGCAGCCAGATGTCCCAGGCAAAAACAGGATTCTGAGCACACGAGGAAGGCGGCCTCTTTGCGGCTCTTTCTGCAAGACCATCACGGCATTAGGACCATGATAAAGCTCCCATCAACCAGGGACCCGGCTCACCACGGGAGACCTTAAAAGCTCGAGGATAAAAACCTCAGATCCTTACAGCATTCATCTGTGTCGTGGGCCTGACCCCCAGAGAGATGGAGCCTCATCTCCTTTTATGAGCTGATTCTGAAGGGAGGCTTGTCGTCCTACCCTCACATGCCTCTCTCTGGCTCCTCGGCTCCAGGGCCGAATTCCCTCTCGCTCTCAAACACCCCCGGGCAGCACCGGGAAGTACTTTGCAGCTGAGAGGCAGGTGGAGGGGACTGTAATTTTGAGGAAGGTGCTGGAGCTCATCCAGGATCACAGTGCTTCAGCAGATGCCCTTGGGAATAAGATTTGTAGCTGAACATCTAATGGAAGGAGAAGCCTCCTGGGGTAATGCTAGGAATATGAAAATTAAGCTTCGTAACTTAATTTCACTGCCTCTTTTGGATCTGTAGAATGTGTCTGGGGATTCAGTGATGTTACAGTTTGGGATTCACCTAAAAATAGCTGGATCATAGACCTGAGACTGCAGAAGGGATCTCTGGGAACAAGGATACTGGTCTGTTGATGGGAATAGGCTGTGCACGCTGTTCCATTGAAAATGTGGAAAATAATTGAGATTTTCACTAAAAGGTTTCATGCTTGGAAGCCAACTCACTTGGAAAAGCTACTGACTTCCTGTCCTGAGACTTTCCACTGGAGATTCACTGGTTATTCTAGTAGTATTCCTGCTTCATTAGGAAATAACATTCCTTTTTTTTCCATATGTATCTCACTGGATGTAGTTCAAGTTGGATGATTTGGATGCATTTATTTTTCAGTCCTCTTAATGAGCAAGTATAGGGCAGTGAGTCTTAGTGAAACTGGTCGGATTGATTAGATTTCTTTCAGAAGAGATAGTCACTTGCCAGGACAATGTCACCTGCTGTCCTGGTGGCTCAGCCATCCACATGGTTAGCGGCAAGCTGAGGCACATGTGGACTCAGCTCAGCAGCCTGAGACTTTGTGCTGACCTCGTCTCTGAGATCCATTTACATGTTTGTCTAATAAGAAGCCAGTGATGTAGCAGCCTGTACATCTGTGGTTGGGAGTGATTTGGGGTGAAGACCAAAAGCCAGAGCAGGAAGGATGATGTAAAACGGGCTTGCAGTCTCATTGATTGTGAGATATTGCCCCACCTATTAAGTGCCAAAAGCCTGTCCCAGCTCTCTGACAGCTCATGCCCAGCAAACCAAATGACTGTCTTGGTCACGCACCAATCGGCCGATTGCCAACTAACCCACCCAGCAGACAAAGCCTGCTCACACATTTCCAAAATGCCTTGATTGAGAAGTGCTGGCTTCTAGGGAGATTATTTTGGAAGAGAAGACTAACCACAGAATAACAAGTGATTAAAAGCTTTGATGCTATATCTTTGTACAAAGACACTAAACATTGTTATTAGTTACAAAAGTGTTGTATGTTCAGTATGAAAGTTTAAACAATATGAAGGTGCAAGAAGTAAAAAGAAAAAGTACAGTGCCTCTGATAAATAAACATACACACATTCCTCTAATTTGTTTTTCCACTTTATACATATTGGATATACTTTCATGATAGAGGCATATTTCATTTGTAAAGATCATTACAGAGCACTTCATAGGGTGGATTTATTTGTCATAAATTATTTCACCAACTCTGTATTAACAGATTAGCAGAGGTTCACATTAGGAATAGTGCTGCATACACCAGCAGCAGGAACCTGGATATCTAGTAAACACATAGACAGGGAATTTCTCTTCTGGCACAGCATGTTTTAAATTTTGATAGAGATTTGACAAGTCATTCTCCAAGCTAGTTTTACTAATTGACATTAAAAAATTTGTATTTCCCTGCTCTAATGAATTAATCTTAAAAGGATAATGGCTCATCCATCTATGGAAGCAATAAAATCTGCTTAGAAATAGGAATAGTAACAGGGCTGTGTTCAGTCACACTCAGCCCCAGCCAGTGAGCAGGGCCTCTGCTCACCTTGATGCCAGGGCATGGGGGCGTCTCCAGCTTCTGGGATGACCCAGAACATGTCTAGGCCTTTGGTCTGGCAGACTGAGGAAGCCTGGGTCTCATCCCATGAGAGAGGGTGGCAGGGAGAGAGGTTTAGGATGACAAGTGGGGTGCGGGGAATCACAGATGATGGTGTTCGCTGGGTCTGGGGCTGAGCTTTCCAAAGAGGTGTGATCAAGTGATCTAGCTCTGAGCTCGCATTTCCTCGACTGTCAAGTGAGAGTAACAGGACTCTGAGGACTGTTGGGAAGATATCCGGCAACCATGCCCTGGGCTCACCATCCTGAGCCTCCACACAATGGGATGACACAGACTTTCATCACTGATCTGTTTCCTGGGAACGTTATCCACTCCGAGTGTCCACACTCCCCCCAGGGACTGACCTAGGACCCTCCAGACCAAAGCCTCAGCTTCCTTGGCTCTAGGTTCCAAATTCTGTCTCTACAGTGCACTTCAGGGGCCAGTCCTTGGCTGGGAACCCCTGTCTCTGTTTGGGACCATCAAGGACGTCTTATATTTTGTCCGCTGAAATGAGAAATGTCTACCCCATTTTCCCGCAACACACATGTTGAGGCTTCACAAAGGATTTGAAGGCAGATTCAAGGCTGATGGATGTGTTGAGAATAATTTTCAGTTGTAGCAGAAACTGCTGATCTCGGAGACAGTGTGGCCTGGCCTGCCCTGAAGCCTCCCAGGCTGCCCGAGGACTACGAGAAGGACACCTTGACCCAATCGTACTTTCCCCCAAGATCTGGCCTCATGGCGTAAATCAGACAATGACAACCGAGTTTCCTAAGTGTGGCTTATTTTCTTCTAAATTATTACTTGCTCAACACATCAACAGTCCAGTTTGGTGAGTTTTTGTCAACTTCTGTTCAGCCCTTTTCAGAATTTCACTCTGGAAGAAACCAAGCCCACAATTTCCTTCTGCTCAGGAAAATACAGCTCAAAATGTAGCAGGTAAGCAAGTGCCCATCAGAATGGCACACGTGTTCCCCAGGAGCAAGTAAACATCTCCAAGGACTGAGACCCCCAAATAAAAATGTAAGGAAAACATTCTTGGACATCACAGATGCAGTTAGGTCAGATGCAGTGGTTAAGTCCCGGTGTAGAGGACCTAAGTGCCCGAGCCCAAAGCACTGATGAGCTATTTGCAAGTGTACAGAGCATCCACAGAAACATCTGTATAAACGGGTATGTCTCAGATCTCTCCCTCGACAAAGAAGAGTTCTATCTTGAACATAATTTTGTTCTCTGCTGTGAAGTTCAGAGACTGCTCAGAGCATAGCAAATGACAAGTTTTGCGGTTTCAATAATCCAGAGAGCTGCTGTAGAAACCCTGCATTGAACAACCGTGGGTTTCTGAGGGATGGGAAGACCCTCTCGAGCTACTGTGAACCTGACTTTCCTGCTGATCCTGAAAAAACGAGGTAGTCAGGAATCCAGGGCATTTTAAAGATCAGGAACTTGAAGTTTAGAGAAGTAAACCAAAAATTGCATTGCTATTTATTAGTGAAATATTACTAGATTCCATGTCCTTTGGGGCTCAACTCCAAAATCCACATCAAATCCTCTGATCCTAGGCTTCTCATACTATTCCTGGGTAAGCTCCAGCCTCCAAGATAAGGTTATGTGGGTTCGGTAGATATTACATTTTTTTTTGCCTAATTTCTGGACCAAATGAAAAGTGGGCCTGAGAGTCAATCCACATCAATGAGTTGGCTCACAGGTCAGTCCTGAATTAACTCACATAATCACAGCATCAACAACCACAAGCCTCAAGGCAGAGGTCAACCTCAAATAACACAGAGTATGGAGGAGAGCAGCTGCTGAGCAGGAATCCCAGGGAAAGGGTAGGAAAAGGGATCGAGCCTCAAGTGCTGTCTTAGTCTCTTTCCTATTACTGAGACCAAAGGTCCAACAGTGTAATTTAAAGGAAGAGAGGTTTTTGTGGCTCACAGTTTCTGGTGGGTTCATTCCAAAGTCTGCTGGCTCAAAGGCAGAGATGCATGGTGGGAGGGCTGGAAGGAGGCAAGCTATAGTTCCTGTGGAAGCCAGGAAGCAGAGACAGAAGGAAGGAGCTGGAGCCAAAAACACACCTTCCAAGTCACTCTCTAGGGGCCCCTTCCAGTTGAGCCCACCTCCTAACAGCACTTCAGCTATGAACTCATCTATAGATGAATCCACTGAGCGTAGCACCCCATGACCTAAGTAGCCTCCAGACACATGAGACTTTGGGGAGCACTTTAAATCTAAACCATAACAAGGCCAGGGACTCAGTGATTCTGGTGCAAATTCTTGGCAAGTGCAAAGTCCCTAGTTTGATCCCCAGTACCACACACCACAATGCTGGGTGTGGTGGCTCATGCTTATAATCCTAGCACTCAGGAGGCAGAGGCAGGAGGATTGCTATGAGTTTGAAGCTAGCCTGGGGTGCATAGAGAGCTCAGGGACAGCCTGAACTACAAAGCAAGACCCTGTCTCAAGCAAACAAACAAAAACCCCCAACAAACCCCCAAACCCAAACCAATAGATCTAAACCATAACAAACCTCTTCGGAGGGGACCATACTTGTGTAGCACAGGATACAGAGGAGGAGGCTGCCAAGCAGAATCCCCACTAACCAAAGATTCCAACATCAGTGTCTTTGTAGTCCCTCCCATTCTCCTTACTAATGGCAGACTGATCCTTCCAAAGCATGGCTGCTTTTCAGGGTGGAATGTCTCTGAATAGCAAATGTACAGGTCTTCCAAATCTGTGCTCCCTTCCCAACCCTCTAGTTGATTCACTTCCTGATTCCAAAGGAAACCTTCTTCTCTGGTCTGGTCAGACGTTGCAGTCTCTCACACAGGCTCCCCTCTGCCTCCCTCTCCATACCAGCTCAGTCCCACCCCGCATGAAGCGCCTCCTTCCCAACTTCTGCCCCATCTAGCAGAGCCTTTTTGCCTTCGGAGTCTTGAGCGGGGGCCAGGTGGGGGCTGCTTGTTGTCCTCCTCCCCTTTTCTTATTGCACTGGAGTTTAACAGAAACGTCCACATGGTACTTCTCTGTTGTTTCCCTCAGATGAACAGTTGCCATGTTTTTCTATCCAGGGACTGACTCAATTTCCCTTAGCTTTGGAAGAACACCATCCACTATGAGACTCAGTAGAGGACAAGGTCCTTCCACTTCCTTCCTTCCACTGAATGCTCAGAAACTCCTTCTGTCCATGCCCAGCTGGCAGACATGGAAACATAACCCAAGCCTAGTTACCTTGGACAGTGTGGCTGAGGGATGGTTATCCACAGACAAATGATGTGGGTGGCAACAGGTTAGCCAGAGCCAGGAATGGCGTCACACTGACTTACACGGTGTGGCTTTAGCTATGCACTGGGTCCACTTGACAGCTCTCACTGACTTTCCTAGCCTGGTTCTCGAGCCTTCTTGCCTCTCTTCTCAGCTTCTTGATGGTCTTTTAATACATTTCAAGTGAGGGAGTTTCTGTTGCTTGCAGTCAAAGCTCTTGTCTGGACATTTCACTTTGTCTAGCGCATGCTGAGCTCAATTAAGATGCATCGACCCCTTGGGCCTACACAGATGTTGCAGCCCTCATCTCAGATCTTCAGAGAATTGTCAGACTATCTCTGAGTCAGGCACAGCAATCATTTGAAAACTGAGACTCAGCTAACAAATTTATCTAGGTTTTTATTTTGTTTCAAGCAGTTTCTTTTTTTAAATAAAGTTCATGGAATGACTGGGCATGTGTAGGGATGTGCTGGTGTGGCAGCCTCTCAACCACATTCTTCATTTTAAAAGAATTTGGTAATTTGGAATCGGAGAGGGATCCCTGTTTAGCTTCAGAAACTTTCTTTGCATGTTTGACTATGAAGGTCAGACTCGGAGGGCTGCACTGTCCTGGATCCCTGAAGCATAAGACTCTCAAGGTCAAGTCTGGAGTTTGATCTCTATGCTTCTCCATGCTAGCAAGTTAGTCTGTGACTAGTAGTAAACTCTAAGAGACGGTCTTAGAGTGTATCTATTTCACTGAAACTGGCAGAAGACACAACACTCCTGGGTCAGAGATAAGAGACTTTATTACTCAAGATACACGTTTATTCTGAAATGATTTTTTAAAATTTGAAATTAGAGTTACCCAGGGAATCCAGCACTTTCACTTGATGAACTCAGCAAGTCCAGGTACACACTTGGCAAGAGCACTGGCATGGGTGTTGGTCACCTTGTCTGGATGTCCTTGGCACGTCCAGGCAGGCGGAGAGGAGATCCAGAGACCTGTGGGCAAGGACAGCAGTGCTGGCGGCTGGCTGAGGAGCCTTGGGACCAGCGGCCTCCATGAGCAGCAGAGCCAGCAGTGGCGACGCTCGGGCTGGCTCAGCATCTCGTGTCTGAGGGGATCCTGGAAGAGAACTTTCTTAGTGCTTTTCTTTCCCCAGCCTCTCCTAGTGGCCTCCCTCCCTTTGCCCTTCAGCCCTCACAAAACTTTAAAAACAAATTCCCTGCATTATATTTTATGTTAGTGATTTGGAGTGATGTCTGTTTTTCAGTATAGTCACTGATGGATACACAGCTAAGATGGCATAGTCTTGATTTGTAGGCCTGTGAATCATAATCTGCTGCTCAGCATGTAATGGATGAATGAGAAATGCTTATTCAATGTGAATTAATTTGTTGCTGGAAATTCATAGGTACAGACATAGGATAAAATTATCCTAAAATAAATGAGAATCCAAGGCATGGGGGGAGGTCACAGGAAACATTTTTTTGAGCCAAGTTTAAAAAATGTAATGTTAGGCAAGATATTTTGTGGAGCTCATAGACTAAGGCAGCAGAAGGTACATTTCAGTACATTTCTGTACTGAAAAAGTTTACTTTGTTTTCAGTACACTTCCATTCAGAGCATTAATCACAGTGTCTAAGCTTTATTTGCTTCTTTACATTTTAAGTGATGAAATGAAATATACTATTCTGTAGAAGAGTATTTGAGCAAGGTAAGCATAAAATAAAAGTGGGTATTCTATGGCCACACACTCCTTCTATCACAGGTGCTGTGTGCAGTGTAGGGCTTTCGGTCTGTGTTGGGTTAAAGTGGCTGGTAGACACAGTATGGTAGCATAAGTGTAAGGATTCACAAGGGAATCGGAAACACTCCTTCAAGGGATTGTGAGTCTGATGTCTCAGTTTCCCTGAAGCCTAAATTATTAGAGCTGGTTGTATTTGGGAGATGGGTTGAAAAGACAACACATCAACTGCTATTTACATGGTTACTTGATTTGGTAATGGATAACGTTTCATTTCAGTGCTTCCCTTTCAGGTGGTGCTAGAAGGACAGCAGTGGCTTCCATTACAAAAGGGGACTCTGCCAAAGCAGCTCCCTCCAACCCCAGCTACAGCAAACCTACGGGGAGACTTAACCAGCCTGGAGCCTCTAGTCTGACATCAGAGATCATCAGCAGAAACTGCCACCCCTCTGCCCCTCACTGTGGTCATCAGTTTTATGAATCAGATTGACTGAATCAGATTTATTCTGGGTGGGTGGGTGAGAGAGCTCCTGGGTGAGGTTGGCATTTGAATCATGGACCGTGGGAAGCAGATTGGCGTCCCTAGGGTGGCCACCGAATTGAGAACAAACAGGTCTAGTCAGAGGGAACACGTCCTGTTGAACCAGTGGGCTGGGATGCGGCTCTTTTCTGGACTTGAGGTGCTGTCCTGCTCTCAGGATTAGAGACTTCATTAGTAACTGTCCAACAGCTTCCCGGGTCTCCAGCTTGCTGACTGCAAATTCTAGGACTTCTCAGCCTCTGTCGTCATTTGAGCTAATTCCTAATAATCCCTCCTCTCTTTCTCTGTATAGACATCACGTGCGTTGTGCTTCCCTGGAGAAACCCAGTGTGTTCTGTAATCAGACCAACAAAGATTCCTTGCAGGAGGAGGGGGATACTAGGAATTTAAGAAAAGATTGTTCTACTTCCAAGAAAGCAAAATATAGCAAGACAGAGAAGAAACATGAAAAGTTAAACAACAGTACAACTTTAGTAATTGCTCAGATAATGACAAAAAGGTGTCAAAAGGCAAATGACAAATCCTTTTCTTTCATGCAGATACCATCAGGTAGTACTTTTTGGAGAAGTAGGGATTTAAGATATATAGAAAGACAGAGAGAAGACATTCTAGGGATAAATGTTAGAGGAAATGGCGGCCCTGAAATTGTGGGAAGTAGAGCATTCTGGCAGAGTATTGACTTGATGTAGGGAAAAGGGAAATACAACTGAAATGCAGACCTGATTGTACAGGGCACTAACAACCAGGCCTAAGAGTCTGCAATTAACTTAGCAGGCTGTGTATTGCAGCAGATTTGCTTTCCAAATGATACTCAAGGAAAACGAATTTGGTGGCTCTAGTGAATTGAAAGGTATTTCCCCAAAATACATGTCCAGAACTTCAGAATATGACCTTGTGTAGAGTCAGGGTCTGTGCGAGTTACTCAAACAGGGTTGATGAGGTGGGATGATTTAGATGACATGGGTCCAAATTCATGGCTCAGGGGATCACTGGATTAGAGGGCGCATCCAGATAGGTCTGGAATCAAAGCCTGTGCTGTGATTTACACCATCAACCTCCTGTGTTTAGGTGACGAGCTGGGGGGGGGGTGCTGATTTGCTGTTAGGAGGTGAGGTTGTGTTGGAAGAAGCAATCACTGGAGGTGTGAAGACTTCATCTCCCTTCCTGTCCCCCCTTTCTGTTTCCTGTCCACTGTGAGATGAGCAGCCTTTCCGTGCTCAGGTCCTTCTACCATGCCACTAACCACGCAAGGACTGAATTTCCAAAACATGACCCAAAACAAACCCTTCCTCCTTTAAGTTTTGGGTGCCAGGTGTTTTGTCCCAGTGATGGGCAAAGTGACCAAGACAGCCAGTTTTATCCTGTCATGTGATGTCCTGTGCCACCTGTAAGACAGCTATCACCATATATAGCCTCTTGATCTTGATTTAGGCTGAGTAAACCTTTATTCTTTATAAATTATCTTGTGCATGGTATGCAGTTTTAACTATAGAAGTAGACTAAGTCAAACACTATTGGGTGAAACATTTTAAAATTTAGTCAGAATATTAGGTATAATGAAGTTCAAATCCCAGTAGAAAAATCTAAAAATTAGAAAAGTATATGCCAGTATTTTTTATTATTGCTTAATTAAATTTAGTGAGACTACTTCTTTGAATTGAGAAATCCTTATTTTGCATGTCTTCCTCCTCCTTGGAAGTGCCAGCTGTCTCCATTGCCATCCTGGAGGACCTACATGAGGCCTCCTGATAGTTATGAAGATCCTAGATAGGAAGTGAGAAGGCTCTTATAAGAGAGTGCCACGGGCTGGTGATGACAGTGGCGACATACATAGCCACTGCCTTTTTGGAAGGCTAGATGTGGTGTAAGCATTCATAGACACCATTGTGCTTCCCTCTCTAATGACCTTGGGAGGAAAACTGCCACTTTCCTATTGTAAGAGAAGATACCAAGGCCTCAAGAGGTTGAGGAACAAGTCAGGGTCACACAGCTAGAAGAAAGACTTCCAGAAATTGAGTCTAAGTTTGTCTGATCCTAAATCCTGACCTAACTCTTAGCCAATACGTTATTCACTATTTCTGTTGGTGACCACAGAGTTACCGAGTTTCTGAGTTTAGTGCTGAATTTGCTGCTAGAGATCACCTTATTTGGGGCTGGGCCTCCTTGCACACCAAATCATCCCAGTGTGGTTTTGCTTGAGATCAGGATCCAGGCTTATAAATGAAGGAATTTTCTGTAGTGCTTTAGCTTTGAAAAGGCAAGGGTGGTATGGTTCTTGGAGTTATGCTTGCTTTTTTTCCCTCTTTTAATAGCAAAACCTGTCTAGGAAAATTAGGAGCATTTCAAAGGTCAAGGCTGAAGGCTCCTGGGAAGAGTAGGAAAGACTGATTTATGGGAGCTGGAACAGAAAATGTAGCCCCAGAATGACAATGAGAGAGCCTCGGTGATGTGGCTCAGCTGCTTCAAAGCTTGCCAGTGTGTGGGCCCTGGCTAGTGTGAGGTTACAAGAATGATTCAGTCATTTAAGAAGATAGAGACTAGCATTTTCAAGAAGAACAAAGCATGTTAAAGCTGGACTAGGGAGGAAATTAGGAGTTCTTTAGCTAGGACGAGGCTGAGACCTTTTGTTGGAAGAAGCAATCACTGGAGGTGTGAAGATTTCATCTCCTTTCCTGCCCCTTACTTAGTTTTAGGTTAGCCCAAGTAACCAGGTGTCTTTGAGCCCCTGCTATGTACCAGACACTGCATTTGATAAGACACAAGGAATTCCCACAGACATGTCTCTATTAGGTCACATGCAGTTCAACCAAATACAGTCACCTTTTTAACTACTGGCCCTTCTTCATTCATGGATTCGAGCAACTGTGAGTGGAAAATATTTGGGAAAGAGTATGTACCGAACACGTACAGGGCTTTTTCTTGTAGTGTGGTCTCAACAATACAGTGTAGCAGCTATTTACACCACATTTGCATGGTCTGAGGTATCCTAACTAGCTAGAACTGATTGAAAGAATACAAGAAGATGTGTGTAGGTTATACGCAAGTAGCATATCACACATAAAGGACTTGAGTATCCTGAGATTTTAGTGTCTCAGGGTGGGGCATCTTGAAGCCAATCTCTGCAGATACCAAGGGACAACTAATTAAAAATCAGTGGATCAATCACAGTTTATTAAGTGCTACATAAAGAAGGGTAGGTGCTATCAGACTATGTACAAGGAGGGTTTGGACAGGGGTTAGTGGTGCCTCTGCTGAGAAGGGGCCATGGTACAGAGATTGGCAAGTGTGGAGAGGAAGGAGCTTTCCAGACAGAGGCCACACCCTTCTGCAGAAGGGCAGCGGTTTGGGTGGGGGGAGCAGAGAGAAGGGAAGGGAGGCCAGGGCCTTGTTAAGGCTTTTAAATTTAATCCTAGGACCAATGAGAATTCACTGGAGGTCGTTAAAAAGCCAGTGACATGATTGATTTGGCAGGAGACCAGGGAGGCATTTGGGCCAAGTTCTTATTGGTATTGACTCTCGTTCACTTGCCTCTGTCTTGTCCTTTTTACTCAAATGGCTTAGGGACCCAGCAGTGGTGGACAAAACAGCCTGTGAGGTTCCTGGTGTTGAGCTTCCCCTCCTCCCAGATTGGTGCCAATACCTGTCCAGCCGGGCACCAGACCTCCTGCCTCACACCTGTGATGTGTGCTGAAGAATTCCTCCACTTCTTGTTTTTGGTGACTCTGCACAGGAAGAGAGTAGCATTTGTAGAGTGGGAGTAGGAGACATTGCCGAAGATCTGGTATTGCTGGAAATGAAGAATCAGTTTGGGGGCCAGGGAAGAATTAGTCTGGCACATGGCTTACTTATAGGCACTTTCCAGCAAAGTAGGCACATGAGCTCCTGAGTTGAGTAGAAATCCAACACCAAGTTCACAACAGTAGATGCAGCTCATACAGAGGGGCCTTCAATTGTTAGGCTTTTAAGTTTAGAGATGGTTTAGCATTTATCATCCTTGTCTGTTTGTTCCATTGTGTTCTAAACCTTAAGCCAGCCAACCAAAAGAAACAGATTTAGGTGGGCACTACTATGGAAGGAAAATTGAAAATGGGTGTTTGTGTTTTATCAAGTTAGTGATGTCTACCTAAGTACATGAATTTCAAGAGTGGCCTGGGTTTCTAGGGAAGGCTGACAGAGACATTAGGGCCCTAGGCAGAGGTTGAATGACTCCTTGGACAGTAAAAGCATGTAACTCAGAGGAGCTGGGGATTTATTATCTCCTTAGAGATATAACTGAATGACAACCAACAGTCACAGAGAACTCCGTATGTGTTCACAAGTCTAAACCCTTTGTGTATTATCTCACTGACTCTGTCCCTACCTATTACCACCACCTTCATCTGAAGATGGGGAAACCAGGGCTGAGTGGGTTCAATCTATAGAAGATGCCAGAGTTGGGACACAGACAGTCTAGTGCCTGAGGGTACTTGTGTTTCTATAGAATGAAGAACAGAGGCCTGGGCTGTGGTGGCCTATGTTGGCAAGTGCTTATGAAAAATGACAGGTGGAGACTGTGTCATTAGTGCGCTGAAGGTGGCTTTAGGTACAGGGATCAAGAGGAAGATGGAGATTGAAAGTGGAATTTCTGAAGGTTTTCCCATATTTAAAAGAGAGTAAGAGATTCTCAGGGAGAGCCTACGAATGCGAAGGGACACAACTTACTCCTACAAGTTTAAAGTAATCATAACTATTTCAAATGCCCCTTTATGGGAGAGGAATGAGTTTCTCCACCTGATGCTCCCCAACCCCTTTCCCAACAACAAAAAAAAACCCAACTTGGGAACAAGTAAACTTTATGGTGTGGTGTCTCTAAATGAATTTTAATTCATGTAAACTATTTAGATCTGCTGATAGTCTGGGGGCAAAGCAGCCAGGTCCTCCCTGTCTTCCGTCTACTTCCTCCTCTGAGGAACACAGTAGGCCAGCTTTCCCTGGCACTCGACATGGGTCACCTCAAAGCCATTTTGTGTGGGATCTCCAGCCAGCTGTGGAGGGAGGACATGTTTTGGAAGCTGTTACAGGGTTCACATCTGGTTCTGAAATTGCTTCTGTTTTTCCAATTTTGAGACCAAAGGGAATGTGAAACTTTCAAAAAGAATGACTCATGGACTGGCCTTTGGAGTAAAGTCCCAGCACAGGGCAGCCCCAGGCCCAGTGCATGGATTGTCCTTCTGCAGGGTCCACAATAGCGGAGATGGCATTAGGAGCTTTTCTGGTCCATGTTCTGTGAGTTATATCAGTAGGGCCTGGGGAGACCCATTCTGTAGGGCCTGGGATTCTTATGAGAATAAGGGCATTGAACAGAGAGTAAGTGAGTTTCAAATATAAAATTTTACACAGAAATAGGCTATTTTATATCTGGTGCATACTGAATTAGCTCTGAAGACAAGCCTATTTTGTTTATTCCATGTGGATTTATAGAAATAGTGGCAGGACTGGAACTCAGACAATAGAATTTACTGGAATAGAATCTTACAGAAGAAGAAATGCACAGCTTTACTTACTACACTTCAAATTAACTTCCAGACCACAAGAGTTACCTAGAACTCATAAATGCCTAAAAGAAAATGAAAACTACAGGGAAAAATTGGAGGTGGGTGCATGCATAAGACACAGGGATATCCAAATTCCACATGGAATCTGACCGAGGTGTTACACTATATATTGTAAACACATGCCCTTTACATGGTCTGCTTAGTGCCACATTTCATTTTGTGTTTTTGGAGTTTTGTGCTTCACAATGAGCCCTTGTATGTCATTTTGAAGTGCTATCTAGACTTTGCAAACAAGGAAGGCTGTAATGCTCTTTACGGAGAGTCCATGGTTGTGCCAGGTAGCCTCACTCAGCTATGAGTGGCAGTTCAAAGCAAGCAGATAAGGATCACAGAGAGTAAAGAAGCTGCCTTTAAACAGAAACACACACAGCAGAGCTACTGCTGTGGTGTGGCTGTGTCCCCAAGGGCCGCGGTGTTGACAGATGAAAACTTGAAGATGTGGCTGGATCAGGAGGGCGCTGGAATGCTTAGTGCCATCGCTGCAAGGGCAGGCTCAGTGTCTCGGGCACCACGTGCTCATAAAGGACAAGCTCAACTGCCCCTCCCCCCACCTTGCTTCCTGTCACAGGCGGAAGTGGAAGCAGAGCCAGATTCTGCCTCCTAAACACCGGACTTGCCAGCTTCCGGAGTACTGTGAATTAAGTTTCTTTGCCTTATAAATTACTGCGCCTGTGATATTCTGTTATAGCAGAAACAGACCAGGGCAGGGATTCATCAGATGACCACTGTCTGTGATCAGGAGCTTAACCTCTGTTTCCCCTAGGAGCAACAGCTCGGTGTCGGCCCGTTCAGATTCCAGACCTTTTAGAGAACAGATGAGGTGTCATTAAAAACTGTGGTGATGTTTCAACTGAAACTTCACCAGAAGAAAACATGCATTGCCGTGCATTTCCTTCATTTTAGTGCTCCCCTTGCTTTGTAGTTCTTCCTTGGTTCCTGCCGTTTTCTAAAAGCAGGGTAGGAAGTCCTCTTTCCTCTGTGTTTAGCTGTACTGCTGTGCTGCCTTTGAGTCCTGGGCCGAAGCAAAATTCTCACCTTTCATGATCATCCTGACTTGCAGGAAGAGCCAGAAGCTGCCCAGTGCCAGAGCCCTGAATGAACTCAGAGAGGACACACTGCAATTGTTTTGTGAACCTGCCTCATCGACTGCAGCAACAGTCACTGTATATTTTTCATCGGACCTCGTAAGGACACTCAGGAGAGAAGATTTGCAAAGCTACAGCAGAAAATGGCAAAATAGGGGATATGTGTGCTAAGAGTGAGGGGCGAGGTATTTTGAGGGGGATTTATGGCAATGCATCTTTTATTGTAGTACATTAAAAAATCTAACCATTTGCCATAGTTTTGAATCACGCTGTAAGTACTGCCAGTAACGAGGGAACTGCCCACTGTTCCTTCTGTCTGGACCAATGGGCTTCCAGTTTGATCTCCCAGCCCCTCCCCTCCCCTCCCCACACCCAGCACACTGCTTTCCTGGGCGGAAGTCCAGGCTCAGGTCCCTACTGCGAAGATCGCTGAGTAGAAGGATTAAGGGAGCGACCACAGCACGCCCTGAAGCCATCTCGTGGCCATCTGGGCTGGGCATTCTGGGTCTAAGGCTCAGAGACATGGTAGGGGTGGGTGGGAGGATGTTTCTGGTCTCACAGATTTCTTGCTATTTCCAAAGTGAGGCTTCTGTAGGCCAAGGTCCTGGGCAGCACCTCCTTTTGCCCGAGCTGAGGATTCTGCTGTCTTTCATTCACTACTGAATGTTTTGCAAATAACCGCAGCCCAAAGAAGAGCAGAGGGACCCCGTCCCTGCGGCAGAGGCTCTTATCTGTCTTGCTTTGTTCTTTTATCTTCTTCTGTTCAGTTTTCGCCACACTGTGAGGACCTGAGGCTGTGTCTTCTAAATATGGATGTGAATTCTTCTCACACCACCATGTTCCCAGCTGACCACAGAGAACCCAGCTGCTTAGGAGCCCCCTTTTCTCTTACTCAGTATTTACCATCATATGACAGGATCTCTCCCACCCCTCTGTGGGCAGCCAGTAGTGACTATACCAGCGACGCCCCCATCCGCTGCTAACTGGAAGCAAGAGTATTAATTTTTGTGCTCACGTTGCAGTAATTAAGAAGAATATTACTGAGATGAATTCTTGGAAGAGGTTTCTTCCGGAAGCAATTTCTGGAGATTTGCAACTCTGAGTCCTAAAACTTTGAGTACTAAAGCTTTGCAGGCGCAACAAGCTTGGAAGTGGCTGCAGGAGGAATCAGCGCCAGCGTGGATGCTGGGCTGAAGCCCTCACTAGGCTTCCTTAGCAGAAACGCAGGGAGTCGGATCCTATCCCCTCATGCCTTGGATTGTGGAATCACTTTAGGGGCTGCATGGTACACAAATGAGCATAGGAGAGTATTAAACTGGTGATGTTTTGGGAGCTCCAAATTAGCATAGGGATCGGCCCAAGTGTAAAACTCCTGTCATGTTTTCAAAGCCAAGTGTTCCAGTTTTGGGATGTGAGAATATTGTCAAGTATGGGCAATAAGGTGGTTTTGGTGGGAAACCTTATTAAACATTTTATTCAGAGCTTCATTATGCACCATGGAGGATTTAAAACTCGGACTCTGACTTAGGGCAGCATTTGAATAATTTGCATTTCAGCAAGTTTTTCTTTCCTCCTTGCCCCACAGCAAGCCTAGCAGAGGGAGAAAAGAAGAATGGCACTGGCACTCGACAGCTGGCTAACCGTAGACAAGCACTGGCTGGCACTGTGCCTCACTGTCCTCTGTAAAGGGATACACAGCGGCCTTTACAAGTTGGTTATGAAGGACAGGCAAGATAGAACTATAATTTGGATTTGAAAGGACCATCTGTTAAATGCTTGGACCCCAGCCCATGGTGCTGTTGGAAGTGGAGGGGTCTTTAAGAGGCGGAGCCTACTGGAGGAAGTGAGGTCATGGGGGAGGGTGGCCTTAAAGGTAGTATTGAAACCCTTACTCCTTGTATCTTTGATTTGCAGCCTCTATCAAGATAACAGCTTCTCTCTATGTGCTCCTTTGATGTACTGTGTTGCTAGAGGCCCAAAGCAATAGGGCTGACCAAGTGGTTTCATAGACTGACACTTCTGAAATGAACCTTTCTTCCTTTTAAGCGCTTACTTATCTCTAGTATTTTGTCATAGTAAAAAGAAGCTGATCAACATAGCATATGTAAAATGTCTCTCATAGAAAGTGTTAGCAGATACTTCATAGATGCTGCTAACTGGTTGCTGACTCTGCTCAGCCCTTGGCTCCACCTTTGGCAGCCTCTTTCATCTCACATGTCTCCTGGTGATAGTCCACTTGGGGGGAGGTGTCCTCTGGACTTTGTGTCAGTGCCCACTCTTTGTACTGTTCTGGAGTTTACTTCTGATCTGCTGTGGGTCCTTGCTAAACACCAGCTTGTTCTGGATTTAGCTTTTAGGAAATAGTTCTTATAGACACACTGTTGCTTGGTAGTTATCCTTAGCCCTTGGCCTACGTTTAGTAGGACACATTGAAAGGTGAGCTCTTTAGGGAGACCAGGCCCCACGTTGTAGCCAGGGCCATCCTGGTTCCTCTTCCTATTTGGAAAAATTTTTGCCTGATGATCATGGACAGGTGCCTATGGGAAAGTAAGAGAAGTGCTGCTTCAGAGGTTGGTGCTCCAGCAGGTCCTGTGGGGCTGCCTGGGTGTGTGGGAGCCTTTGATCCCACTTCCCCCCTCATTCAAAAACTGCTCTGTTTTTCTTTATTCATTGGGCTTCTGAATAAGGCTTCATCCAATGAAAGAGTTACACTCTTTTAAAAAGCTTGAAAATCATTGACTTGAGTTTTTTCCACTGAATTTGTTCCAAATGCCTTTTTGTAGTGATTTGACCTTCCTGACTTGCATTTGGCCAACATTATGGCCAAGCTGTGTGGTCAGCATGTTGGCAACAGTTACCATGGACTCTGGCGGCAGAGACCTCTGAAGCTGCCCTCTGGCCATGAGGCTCACCTTTTGCCTTTGAGAAAGACCTGCTCATGGTCAAGGTTAGTGCTATTTGCAGTAATAAGTAAACATGGGAACTTTTAAAAGAGGCACCACACATAAACTAACTCTAACAGCAATTTCAAAAGTGTTCCAAAAATATTTTAGGCAATGACAATGCTGTTGAAATACGTTTATGTCTTAAAAATGTTAGAAACTCTAAAATAAGCTATGAATGTCATTTTCCAGGACTTGAAACATTAAACTATAACTGTCCAAAGAACAGAATACTTGACTTTGCTTTAATTTTGTGCCACATTTGGTAAAGCAAAGACTCAGGGATCCAAGACAATCAGGAACTCTCTGATTGCTCAGCCTGATTGCTCACTGAGCTGTAATAATGCACTAGGAGAACCAGTCAGAAGGTCCGGCTCATTCTGTTTTTATAAAGATATTGGAAACCACCACATATTTACATGTGCACTGAATACTTACAGAATACCTTTAGAATGAAGCCTTCATGGGGCAAATCTCTGTCTCCTCCTATTTATTAATGTATCCTAAGATGATACTAGGTGTGAAACAGATACACAGGAGATCTGTACTGAATGAATGAACACGTAAGACATGGTGGTTTCCTCTAGGGTGCGGCACTGGAGGTTGTTGGAACTATACTTTCTGATTTATATCCACATGTGGCTTTTGTGTGGGGCAGAGAGGGAATGTTTCCTTCCCTCCTTGTATTGGTACTTGTGCCCACAAAGAATGAAAGCTTTCACAGCTGGCCTCTGCCCTCTGATTCCCCCTGCCTCTATGCAAAGTATAACTTGGCTGTTCCTGGACTTCATATTCTTTTTTATTCCTGCAGTACTGGAAATTGAATTCCGAGCCTTTGACCAAGCAGCTACAACCCAGCCCTTTTTCATTTTTAAATTTTGAGACATTGCCTTGCTCAGTTGCCCAGTCTGGGCTTAAACTTGTGATCCTCCAGCCTCAGCCTCCCAGAGTATTGCACCACCACACCTGGCTATGGGCTCTTACTCTTAGCAGGGAGATTCCTCTGCCCCATGTTCCTCACCTTCACCACTGGGTCCTGACCAGGGCCTTAAACTTGTGATCCTCCAGCCTCAGCCTCCCAGAGTATTGCACCACCACACCTGGCTATGGGCTCTTACTCTTAGCAGGGAGATTCCTCTGCCCCATGTTCCTCACCTTCACCACTGGGTCCTGACCAGGGCCTCACTTTGGTGCGTGTGGTGCTGTTTGCTCCGTCAGCCTCTGGTTTCCTGCCAGGGTCTTGCTCCTGGGGATGGATGGATGTGGGGGTGGAGTTTGTTCCCTGTGTGTCCAGCCTATTGTAGCAAAACACCACAAATTACATGGCTCATTCACAACACAGATTTATTTTTTACAGTTCTGGAAGCTGGGGGCTCTGAAAGCAGGACGCTGCAGACTTGGTGTCCGCTGAGGGTCTGTCTGCTGGTCTTCACACGGCAGAAGGGGGAGGGGACTCTATGGTTTCTTCTTAGGAGGTCTCAGTTCACATTCACAACGGCTTTGCTCTCCTGACCTAATGACCGCTCCAAGTCTTTTCCCTCAAAGTGCCAATCTGGGAGAGACACGAACACCAACTTAGGACATTCCTCACAGTGAGCTTTAACCTGCCAAAGGCTAAAGCTAGATCTATCTCTTTCACTGTATACTAAACTCAAATCAAAGTGGGTTAGAGACCTAAATTTTAAAACTGAAACACTAAGCCTATTGGAAAACAGGTTAGGCAGAACTCTTGGAGACATTGGTTTAGGGAAAGACTTTCTGAACAAAACCTCTATAGCATGTGAACTAGCAGAAGGAACCAACAAACGAGATCTCATCTTATTAAAAATCTTCTGCACAACAAAAGAAACCATCAGCAGAGCAAAAAGACTTCCAACAATATGGGAAATATTTTTTACTGCTGTTTCTCAGACAAAGGGCTACTGAATATATAAAAAGCTTTTTAAAAAATCAACTCCCGCCAGCCTGAACTACAAAGTGAGACCCTGTCTCAAAAAAAAAAAAAAAAAAAAAATCAACTCCCTGGGCCAGAGATTGAGCTCAATTGTTCCGGGGCCTGCCTATCAAGTGCAAAACCCCTGGTTGATCCCTAGTAACCACATACCACAATGCTGGGCGTGGTGACTCACACCCACCAGCAATCAGTACCACACCACAGTGCTGGGTGTGGTGGCTCACACCTGTCATCCCAGCACTTTGGAGGCAGAGGCAGGAGGATTGCTGAGTGCAAGGTTTGCCTGGGCTACATAGTGAGCTCAGGGCCAGCCTGAACTACAAAGTGAGACCCTGTCTCAAAAAAAAAAAAAAAAAATCAACCCCCTCCAAATTTAAAGACTCAATTAAAAAATGAGCTGAAATAAACAGGTACTTTTCAGAGGAAGAAGTAAAAGCAGCTAAGAAGCACATGAAGAAATGCTCAACATCACTGGTCATTCGAGAGATGCAGATGAAAACAACTCTGAGATTTCATCTCACTCCACAAAGAATGGCTGCTGTTTTGAAATTAGACAGAAACAAATGCTGGCGAGGCTGAAGGGAGGAAGGAGCCCTTCTCCACTGTTGGTGGGAATATAGACTGGTGTAACCACTATGGAGATCAGTGTGGAGGATTAGAGGTCCCATTTAGCCCTGCTATTCTTCTTCTTCTGGATATACTCAAATCTGGACACTTTAGGTTCAAGAAAGACAGATGTGGAGATCCTGAGTGAGCTAAAACAGATCATGAGAGAAACTTGGGCCTTGGAACCACAGCTTTCCTGGGCTTTAATAAAAATCACACCTCCATCCCCATGTGCAGATGAGGACCTCTATGAAAAAGCTCGTGGTCTGCGGTGCTCATGACCCCTTCCAACCAACCTGCTGCCATGGTTCTGGATCAGTGCAACTGGCTTTGAGCACAGACAACCCTCCTATACTCTCCTTTCCCCGCTGCTTACCTCTAAACCTAATGATCTGGTTAGATTCTGGCCTTTGTCCACGTCTTGAATGTGACCAACTTGGATACTGTTGATCAAATCCACCCTGCACAGTAAGCAGCAGACATCAGTTCCTCTTGCCTCCACAGCCCACCCCGTTTTTCAACAACAGACATATTAACAACACATCATGACTGAAGAACTAGGCATTATATGTTTAAACAGATA